>CAWUFW010006870.1:985000-1087818 GCA_963921515.1 Calotriton arnoldi
ATAGGCTAACTCCCCCTGATCAACCAGTCGTCCAGATAAGGATAGAAAGCTCCCAAAGCCCTTTTCAAATAAGCAGTCACGACCACCATGACCGTTGTAAACACCACAGGTACTGAGAAGAGACCACACGCTGTATATAGGATACCTCATGTGTGGCAGTACTAAGGGAATATGGAAGCAGGCATCCCGTGTATTTCGTAACGCCAAGACAACCGGACACAAGGTCAACACTTCAAACTTCTCTTTCCTCATTAACTTATTTAAGAAAACGAACATCCAAGATTGGACGCAAACACCCTCCTTTTTTGGAATCAGAAAATAACAGGAGTAAATAACTTTCCGAGAAGGTAGAACTATTTCTATGGCACCTTTGGCAAACAGAGCTGCAATATCCAACACGGACATGCTTGTATGGGGAAGGAGCGAGGGTAAACAAGAGGAGCTCTCTCCAGAAATGGCAGCCTGTAACCATTGCTTTCTTATCTGCAAGGCCCACTGGTACACTTTCTGCCATATCTGAAAGAACACTGGTATCTGACCTCGCTAAAGGTGTTGCAAGGGGTCAGTGGGGGTTTCATGCTGGAGGGGTGGAGTAAGAAGAGGAATGCTAATTATCCTTTCCCTGATTTGTGTCCCTTGTGAACCTGAGGTTGCACTTGAGGCCAGGGTCTACAAAACTGGTGACCACAGCCCCTATACCTAGGATACTCTTAGTGTAATTTGTATGCTGGTGAAAGCTTTCCCAATGCCTTGTCAGTATCACAGCTGTTTGAAGTGCTCTAATGATGAATCTATTTTCCCAACAAATACCGGTTGGCCGTAAAACAGCATATCAATCAACTAAACATTAGAAAAACCGGTGATCTGCATCCACGCTTGCATACTCAAGACAATAGGCGAGACCATGGACTGCAGAATTACCAACACAGTATTCAACCCAGTCTGTATCATTGTTTGCCTTAACACATTCTTCCTAGTCTTGCAAAAGTTCTGTAAATGGAGAGCGTAATGGGTTGACGAAGAGAAGGCACAGCTAGTATAGCCAATTCCCATACGACATGAGTGTATCACTCTAGCAAGCAAGTGGCTTCTGAATTCAATGGGCTAAACAGCCCAGTGAAAGTGTTTTCACCAAAGTGTCTAATTGTTTTGACTGCCTATTGGGTGTCGTTGGCGGGAATAGTGTTTTGTCTCAATTTACTTGCAGAAAGTCGCACAGAAAAACTTTCAGATATAGGATACCTAGAGAGCTAAGGCGGGTATGATGGTGCACATCTACACTTAACCGAAGCCGATCGGTGGAGTAGAGTGCAGTTTAGAGCAAGGCTCATTCGCCTGATGATTTAGTGCCTTTTTGAATCTAGTAATTACTTCACCAGTCAAACTCTCTGTGAAAAATGAAGGCTTCTATTATTGTCTACACAACCCACTCTTAACCAAGCGACAGAACTAGCTTGTTCAGCGGAAGCAGGCTCTTTCAGGTCTGGTAGCTCTTTCTCAGAGATGTAGCTAAGCTGGCTGTATTACACAGATCCATCAAATAAGCTGCTATGAGTCAAAGAGAGGCAAAAATGTTCTTCATAAAAATCATCTGTGTCCTGTACAGTGGGGTTTGCGAGTTCTGGAACATCAGAATAAGCACCAAAAAAGACACTTGAGATCATCCTGGTCTTAGATATAGATCTTGGATCTTTCTTTCAAAAGACGCCATAACAAACTTTGACTGCCACTCCATCCAAGTCTCAGGATGCACCTTCTGGAATAAGATGCATGACACAGGGCATCAACCCTACAGATGACCAATGTCAAGAAGAATGAGGATCCATCACAGACCGATTTCTCCTACAAGGGCTTAAAGTCCAACAACTTGGGAGGTGACAGTATATCAAGAACTCCTCAATTTCTTGAACTTCAAATCATGCTAAGACAAATTCAACAGCTCCAGATCCACTGCACTTGCAGAAAAAAAGATGTCACTATTGCATGTAGTAAATGGTAATTCACATGCCACTTACAGTGGAATTAATGCATGCCACTAGCAACCACATTCTTCGTAAACTGATAGTGGTGAAGGTGATGGTCTATGAAAAAAATTCTGGATCGGTTCTTGCCTTTGGGAAGGGATTAAAAAGTAAGGAATTTGCTGGACGAATTAGAATGGCAAAATCTGAGTATATAAAAAATATTCCTCAATTAAACTAGGATTTTTGGAACAGCTTTTATTTCACCTTGTTATACAGTGAAGCATGTCCAGGAGAATCCATATAATAACTTCACCACCTTTATCTCGACCTGCCATGACTTTGACCTTACATAATTGCTATTTTAACTAGAGTCCATGCAAATCAGGCGATTGCTGACAATATAAATGTTATCAAGCGAATGGGGATGAACCACTGAAGTACTCTGATGTCAGGACTTCAAAGTCACATTGCACAAGTTACTAACTTGTGTAACGATATATCTGTAAGAGACAGTAGTTAGTGATAGATTCCTTACCTTAGAATATCCCCAGGCGTCAGGCTGGATCCGGAAAGTTTTGCGTAGCAGTACCCTTGCGCGTCGGTAGGCGGCGTCGTGCGGCTCCGCGTCCGTCGTCGGCGTCGTGATCGCCGGGATGACGTCGCGGGCAGTACTTAGGCGCCGCCCCTGCGCGCTGACGTCAGTTCTGTACACGACTTTCCGCGCCAGGAACGCAGAGCCATGCAAGAAGCTGACACAGGTGTCTGAAAAATACTAGGGCCCTGAAAGGGATGTCCTTAACCCTAGAAATCAGTTCGCAGAACGGGGAGGATGGGTGGGGCGGTAAGGAATCTATCACTAACTACTGTCTCTTACAGATATATCGTTACACAAGTTAGTAACTTGTGCATCTGAAAGAGACACGTTAGTGATAGATTCCTTACCTTAGAATAGATACCCCAGCAATACCAACCCCGGTGGTGGGTCTGCGAACAAAGATCAGACAAGGAAGTCCTGGAGGACAGAACGGCCAAAGAAGCCGTCCCTCCGGACCTGACTGTCAAGGCAGTAATGCTTAGTAAACGTGTGCAGCGAGGCCCACGTAGCCGCCTGACAGATAACCGGCAGCGGAACACCGCGGCCCAAGGCCGTGGTAGCAGCCGTTGCCCTGGTGGAATGGGCACGCAGCCCAACAGGAGGTTCCTTTTTAGCCAAAGAATAGCAGGTCTTGATGCACAAGGTAACCCAGCGGGAGATGGTCCTCTTGTGCACCGCCCGACCTTTTTGGCGCCCACGTAGCCAACAAAGAGCTGGTCATCCACCCGGAAGTGTTTTGTGCGGTCAATATAGAAAGAGAGCGCACGTTTTGGGTCCAGACGGTGGAGCCTCTCTTCCTCTCTGGAAGGATGCGGAGGCGGAAAGAAGGTGGGCAAAGTGATGGTCTGCCCAATGTGGAAAGCAGTAACCACCTTTGGCAAGAAGGACGGACGCGTCCGAAGAACAACCTTGTCTGGATGAACAGACAGAAAGGGAGGTTTGCAAGATAGAGCCTGGAGCTCACTCACCCGCCGAGCGGAGGTGATGGCCACCAGAAAGGCTGTCTTCAGAGTCAGAAGACGAAGAGGACTTATGTAGAGGCTCAAAGGGAGCGCACATTAAAAAGGTAAGAACCAAGTTCAAGTCCCACTGAGGCATCACAAACGGAACAGGAGGGAAGAGGTGAGTAATGCCTTTTAAGAACCTGTTAACAACAGGGGACTTGAAAAGGGAGGGCTGATCAGGGAGCCTGAGGAAGGCCGAGATAGCACAAAGATAACCCTTGATGGTACCCAGGGCAGAACCCTGTTGGGCCAAAGAGAGAAGGAACAGAAGGACCTCAGAAAGAGGGGCAGAAAGGGATTCACAGCCTTTGCTGTGCACCATGCCACAAATTTGTTCCACCTGCAGGCGTATACCACCTTAGTGGAGGGACGCCTGGCTGCCAGAATCACATCACAAACTTCGGGAGGCAAGTCGAAAGGAATCAACTGCCGCCGCTCAATCTCCACGCAAGCAGGTGTAGACTGGACAGGTTCGGGTGGAGGACCGTCCCCTGCTGCTGCGACAGAAGATCCTCCCGAAGAGGCAGACGGATCGGGGGATCTATGCTCATATTGAGTAGCTCGGGATACCAAACTCTTCGAGCCCAGTCCGGAGCCACAAGAATGACTTGGGCCCGGTCGTGCCGAATCTTCTTCAACACTCTGGGTAGAAGTGGTATAGGCGGAAAGGCGTACAATAGACCGCAACTCCACTCGTGACGAAAAGCGTCGCCGAGCGAGTGCCGCCTTGGAAATTCCAACGCGCAGAACTGATGACATTGCGCGTTCTCTTCGGTGGCGAATAGATCTAACCAAGGCTCTCCCCACTGTAGAAAGAGTCCTTGCGCCACTTCCGAGTGAAGACGCCATTCGTGATCCATCATGCACCTGCGGCTGAGTTCGTCCGCCCTGGCGTTCAGGGAACCTGCCAGGTGTTGAACCATCAGGAACATGCCCTGATGTTCCAGCCATGTCCAGAGGCGCAGAGCCTCCTGGACAAAGGGTCCACGACCCCACCCCGCCTTGTTTGTTGCAGTACCACATGGCGGTGGTGTTGTCTGTGAACACCTGCACTACCTTCCCTTTGACAGAGGGAAGGAATGCCTTGAGTGCAAGTCGGATCGCCCGGAGCTCCAGAATGTTGATATGGAGCCGGGACTCCGCCGGAGACCAGAGGCCTCTGATCTCCGCCTCTCCCATGTGACCGCCCCATCCCAGAAGGGACGCGTCCGTCACAACTGTATGCTCTGGCTGGGGAAGGAGAGGGATCTGCCCATGACCCATTGCCGGTTCGAGAGCCACCACTGCAACTGTTTTGCAGTCCCCTCCGAGATCTGGACGTGATCGGACAGGTTGCCCTGGTGCTGCGCCCACTGGAACTTCAGGTCCCACTGCAGAGCCCGCATATGCCATCTGGCATGATTGACCAGCAGGATGCAGGAGGCCATGAGGCCCAGCAGCCTCAGGGTCATCCGTACCGAAACCCAGGATAAAGGCCGAAAGATCGGAATCATAGCCTGAATATCCCGGACTCGCCGTTCGGGAGGATAGGCCCGAAACTGCGTCGTGTCCAGAACTGCTCCGATGAAAAGGAGCTGTGGAGAAGGAATTAGATGCAACTTCGGCACATTGATGGAGAACCCCAGCGAGTGCAGGAGTTCGGCCGTAGTCTGGAGGTGGAGACGACTGCCTGGGACGAGCCCGCCTTCAGCAGCCAGTCGTCGAGGTAGGGGAAGACTGAAACCCCTGCCCGGCGCAGATGAGCTGCGACCACCGCCATCACTTTCGTGAACACCCGAGGGGCACTGGTAAGGCCAAAGGGGAGCACGGTGAACTGAAAATGCTCGGGGCCTACCGTGAACCGAAGGTAACGCCGGTGGGCCGGCAGGACGGGGATGTGGAAATACGCGTCCTGCAAGTCCAACGCTACCAACCAGTCTCCAGGGTCGAGGGCAGTCAAGACCTGAGCTAGGGTGAGCATCTTGAACTTCTCCTTCCGGAGGAAGCGATTGACGTTCCGGAGGTCCAAGATAGGACGCATGTCCTCCTTGTCCTTTTTGGGCACCAGAAAGTAGTGGGAGTAGCAACCACGCCCTACTTCTGGGGTCGGAACATGCTCGATGGCCCTCTTGGTCAAGAGGGCCGTGACTTCCTTCCGTAGAAGCACCAAGTGATCCCCTGACATGCGGTGGAATTGAGGTGGCATGGCTGGGGGGTGGTCTCGAAGGGGAGGGAGTAGCCCCTTCGGACAATGTCCAAGACCCACCTGTCCGAGGTGATGGTGCGCCAGTGGGGAAGGTGATGGCGGACCCTGCCCCTACTGGCGTGCCGTGCACCTGAAAGGAGGGACTAGGAGGGCTTGGAGGCCGCGGACGGGTTGGAGGTGGTGGCCTGACCCGCACGCTGGTTGCCCGATCCGCCACGGCGGAATCCACGTCCTCGGCCACGCGAAGACGCCTGCTGCGCGGGCCGGTGGCTGGGCTGCTGACGTGAAGGGGCGCCCCTACCGTGGCCACGATAGGGGCGAAAAGCAGAAGGCAGCGGAGGGCGTGTAGCAGAAAGGCCCAGGGACTTTGCAGTAGCCCGTGAGTCCTTAAAGCGCTCCAACGCATGGTCTGCTTTGGACCCAAAAGACCGACTCCATCAAAGGGCATGTCCATGAGAGTATTCTGGACATCCCCTGAAAAACCAGTGGTTCTCAGCCAGGCGTGGCGCCGGAGCGCCACCGTCGTTGCAATCGACCTGCCCAGCGAGTCGGCGGTGTCAAGGCCACAACGGATAGTGTATTTGGCCGCATCCCTTCCTTCCGCAATGGCGCGGGAAAGCAGTGCCTGGACCTCCTCAGGGCACTGGGGCAAAACATCCGCCACCGAATCCCACAGGGAGTGGGTATATCGGCCCAAAAGACAAGCGGTGTTAACGGACCGCAAGCCAGCACTGGAGGAAGAAAACCTTTCTTCCCAAACTGATCCAGGCGTTTGGATTCCCTATCCGGAGGAGCGGTAGGGAAGGCGGTTTGGGAAGCGGAGGCTTGGACAACCAAGCTCTCAGGAGTGGGGTGGACAGAAAGAAACAGGGGGTCGCCCGGAGCGGGGCGATGGCGTCGTGACACGTTCCGATCCACAGGAGCCCCTGTGTTGGGCTTGGACCAGGCGCCCAAAAGAACGTCAGTGAGGGCGTCGTTAAACGGCAGCACAGTCTCCGCAGAGGAGGCTGCCGGCTGAAGCACCTCTGTCAAGATGTTAGGCTTGACCGTCAAAGTAGGGAGCTGGAGACGTAAGGCCCCAGCAGCCCTCACGCAACACCGTACCAAAATTGGCCCCCTCCTCCGTAGCCACGGGAGGAGACAGCATGCCAGTGTCAGGAGAAGTATCCAGACCACTGGCCTCCCTAGACTCTCTGTCCAGTCCTCATCATACTGACAGTTGCGTGTCAGAGGGTCATCAGACCCCTCCCAGTCCTCCTGGTCCTCCTCTGGTTCAAAATAAGGAGGAGGAGGGACATTTGGGACCCAAGGTCCCATCGGCGCCGGAGCCGGCGTCGAGCGACGTCGCTCCGGGTCCATGTCCGGAGCCGGAAGGAACTGGGGGACGACGCCGCCCGGAGCCCAGGGCGGCGGCTCGAGAACGGCACCGGAGACATCGGCGCCGGCGGAGGTGTCGTGAGGTCGACTGGCGTCGATGGGGGTTGTGGAGCCGGGATCGAGGCCGGGGCCGGAGCCGGGATCGAGGCTGGAGGCTCGGGCGACGCCGGGGCCGGAGCCGCCGGCGACGCCGGAGCAACCCCATCAGGGCCCGCGGGGCCCGAAGGCGCACCGGAGGGGCCTGAAGGCCCGAAGAGGCGGGCCATGGCCGACAGGAACTCCTGTACCTTGGCCGGATCCGCCCCCGAACCCGGGAAGGGCGGGTATGACGGGGGCGACTCCACAGGCAAGTCCGGGGCCGCGGGGGCGGGGACGGTGCCGGGAGGGGCCTCAGCCGAGTCGCGAGACCGGCGAGGCGGAGTCCGAGAGCGACGATGCTTCTTGGACTTCCTGTGCCTAGACTTACCGGACGAAGAAGACTTCGACGCCGACGACCGGTGTGCACTCCGCGAGCGACCCCTGGACCTCTCACGCGACCGGGGCTTCCGCGGAGCCGAATGCCGGGCCTCGAGGAGCTTTCGAGACCGCTCTCGCAAAGCTTTCGGGTTGAGGGCCTGGCATTCGGGACAAGACTCGGTGTCGTGGCCTCGGCCGAGGCAGAAGAGACACTCCCAATGCGGGTCGGTGACGGACATCATCCGCGCACAGGCGCCGCATCGCTTGAAGCCGGGCATCCCTACGACACCTTAAAGTTGGAAAAAACAGTGAAAAAATCACCAAAAGTATGGTCAAAAATTGACCAGGGCACTGCTCTTCCCGGATCTGCGCTTACTGGCGCGGAAAAGAAGAACTGACGTCAGCGCGCAGGGGCGGCGCCTGAGTACTGCCCGCGACGTCATCCCGGCGATCACGACGCCGACGACGGACGCGGAGCCGCACGACGCCGCCTACCGACGCGCAAGGGTACTGCTACGCAAAACTTTCCGGATCCAGCCTGACGCCTGGGGATATTCTAAGGTAAGGAATCTATCACTAACGTGTCTCTTTCAGATAAAATGTTTCAAACAGTAGAACAAATGCCCAATGTTGAAATTGTATCAATAGTTTGCGTTGTCTGGCTTGGAACATGAGTCAGTGAGGAACAGAACCTATTTTTGTGTTCACACAGCCATCAATTCCTTATGAAAATTTGGAAACAGTGTCAGACAGAGTACTTAAAATCATGGCTGAAAGACGTACATCAAAAATCTTTGTTACCTGTCAATTTTCAGCATACACCAATCAAAAAAAGGAGAGGATGTAGCCAGACAGCTAGAGCGGTCGACCTCTAGGCTGGGGACCCGGGTTCGAGTCTCGGCAGGGACGCTCAACATCCTGTGATTCTGGGCAAATCATTTGATCGCCCCCTGCCTACCAAAAATGAATGTGTCGATCTGTAACAAAACTGGCGCTCATGTAAAGCGTTTTGATACCTGATATCTTCGGGTCAAGTTAGCGCTATATAAAACTCTAAAAAATAAAAAATACCCTCAAACGTGGCTGGAGGAGATCATGGGATCTAGATTGATCTCATGGATTTGAGTCCTCTTGAAGAGTCACACAGTGGGTCCCTCTACGCCAGCTAAATCCAAATAGTCTTCATGATGCACGCTTTCTCAAAATGTCAAGTTTACAGCTTCTTGTTAATGGGCTTTGCTAGCAAGGTCATTACTTTGAATTTGGAGTCTGGCAGTTTGTAGGCATGGTAATTTAGGTGTGGGAAGAGGGTGCTGTAATCCACCAGATAGCAGAGGTCATAAGCATGTTACAAACCACTTATGTCTTTGTCAAATAAGCCACGTTCCATAGTGTACATGTGGAAAATAAAAGTTTAGTGAACTTTGGTGACAGCTGAAAAAGCTAAACCTGTACTCAAATTCGAATCAGTGAGGTAGGTATTATTCAATACAGGCTCTGGTCGGAGATACCAGCTAATATTCTGAATGATAACTATCTGAGGTGGCTGGAGTAAATGTTTCTTCCACAGCCTTACACTTGAACCATGCAGTCATTGTACATTTACTGGGGTCTTACGCTAGTGTAAAATGAGTGCATCCTTCATGTTGCCCTGGTCACGTGACCCAGTGTCCTCAAGGACTTGCATTAGCAAGAGTTGCACTAAGAATAAAAGAACTCTTAGTAAGTAGAGCAAGTGATCCCCAGTTTACTGAGTGTTCAGTACATCAATGAATCTTTTAAAATGATGTTCAGTAAAAAAAGATTCATGTTACCATTTGCCATCCACAGCCCACTGATCTGCATGATCTTCAAGGCTGCATGCTTGGAAAGAATTGATATAGTGCATTATGCAGTTGTATGTATTAGACGTTTAGGATTCTTTAAACATTTGGCGAGACCTTTGGACAGCGACCCTGGTCAGGACACTCAAATACAAGGGCCTCTCTCAATTAGGCTCATGAGCGGAGACTATCTTGGCCAGGGATCCTTCGAGGATTGTCAGGCATTCCAAACGAGGATGCCTTGGTAAGTGACGCACATCCCTACCAGCCTTTCATAGGCCACAATACAAGAATCAGTTTATCCTGAACTGCAGAGACTAAATATAAATGTGAACAGCGAAAGCAGAATCTGAGAAGGTACACCCAAGCAAACCGACATGCGTATTTTACTGCAAGGATACCAGGCAGCTGTTATGCCCATCATAAAGACCAATCAGGCATCTTGCACACACAATAAAGATGCAACATGTTTGGCTTGGTTTTAAAGCTGGTTAGAAACTACGTTAATCCATTTCTGATAGAACAACATTAATAGGCAGACGGTCCCCTTACTAAAGTACACCCGATTGCACCCACCATTAAGCCTGTGTGCTAAAAGGTGGACCTGGAAGGTTTAGCCCCTGGTGGCTTCACCGTGCGCCTATGGCTTTGTGGGAATATACACCTCTTGCCTCACTCTATTCAGACTCCCCTACGGCACACTGGCCTGGAAAGAGTCCTCATTAAAACGTTGCTATGGGTTACTATTGAAAATCACAACTTTGGTGGTCTTTCCCTGTGGCCAACTCCACACTGGGTAAGTAGGTGCAACCAGGTGTTTTTTTCTGGTACTGCCTTCCATATACCAGTTTGACAACAGATTGTCACAGCCGCAACTTTATCTACATGGTGGTGGGCTAAGGACTCTCTTGGAGGCCTGCTGTGCCCTCTCCCTGTATCAAAAAGACCCTTACCGCACTGCATAACCCATTTGAACCCCGGGACACCTCCACATGATGCCACCATCATACTGAAGTTGCTCTGAGACAGCCATCTGGAAGGGTCCCAAACAGGCCTGTGTAGAAGTAGAGCAGCTAAAAAGCCTGAAGCGGCTCCTAACGTCACATATGACACGGGGCAAATGGCAATATTGCAGTCATCTGTCAGGATCATGTCTGATAGGCAGACTTGTAGCAGAGTAGATCTCATGTCAGCATTAGCATAGGAAAAACAAAGAAAGAATCAGTCGTGTCATGATTGCTTCTGAGAGGCAGGTATGGCTCGCTAAGGGACAGTCATATGACAATATTTAACTCTCAAAGGTGGTGAAGGCCGATTCGGATGCATTCTCATGTCCGACCAGTGAAGGATTAGTAGTGCTGGTCACAGTCAAGAGTCAGGATCACATTTGAAAGGGCAATAAGCAGACAGTCAGTCTTGCAATGGAAAGGGTGATAAAGTCAAGGAAGTGTGATAAAAGAGCTGTAAGGTTCTTAAATGGCAAATTTGCAGCTTCTTGTTTACGCCTTTGCTCCTGCCATAGCAGGTATGGTGGCACCCTTATACATCTTATTGACTTTGCCACAGCACTACTGCACCACATGATCAAATTAAATATAAAAAACAGATTTGTAGAGCCCAAGTTTACCAAAGGAGTCTTTTGGACAATGGACGATAATGCTTACAGTTGCCTAACTTCACGGTCACTATCAACAGCAAAGGGTGAGAGGGCATGCTTGGATATGAACCTGTGACCAAGGGGTCAAGCACAGATCCTTTGCAATGGATGCATGTCTAAGGAGTGACAGCCACAGCTTAATGCAATAATTTTGGCAAATTTAAACCTGTACCTAAAGTATAGAGTTTACTTCACTTTGTGAAAACAGGGTCAAGTGGAGACCCTGTGGATCTACCAACTTTATTTAAGTTACTCGACTAGTAGGGCTATTGGCAACAATGTTGCCGTGCCACGTGGAATACAAGGAGTTATGCAGTCCATCAAGGGAAGAAGAAGCTGCTACGGACCACTTGAAGACCTGCACAAGGCTCAGCCGACTGATAATCTACCTCAAGGTAATGCAACTGTGAGATTTCGAACATCCAGGTGGCCTGAAAAACAGACAGTGGCCATAGAGAAGAAATGCATGGAAGCTTCCCTACATTAAAACCTGTAAGCCTTTGCCATTCTGAACTAGCCCTGTACCCTTAGGGGGCCGTTACTTGTTCTCCCAAGTCCCTAAAAGACCTATATTCCTGGAACCTTTACGCACCCAGTGTGGGAAGGAATACGCTGCCCTTATTCCAGAACGGTTTTAAGCATATTCCTTTGCAAACGGAACTACACTAAAGAAGCCAGGGAATCCCATGGACGTTAGCAGTACCATGAGTGTTTCCCACCACTAGAAAATCTTGAGAATGGCTGGCCATAGTGGCTGCCTACTCACTACATCTGGAACCTTGTAAGAACCCGTTCAGGAGGCCAAATAGTGGGGACGGGCAACTAGCCACAACCGTGGGGGTTGAGGCCTTTTACCACCCCAGACCCGGAGCTGGTCTACTATGGCTCCACAAACTGGTCCTTGTACAATCCTCTCCACACTGGACTCTCAGGCGAGCAGTGACAGGGTTCTTAAGGAGGTTAGTGTGGGGGTACTCAGGAATCAATACCAGCACCACCCAGCAGTGCAATAAGATCAATGCCCAGTGCTTCTCTTTGTAGAAAAGACAAGTGCTTTATTAAACAGAAAACACAGAAATCTATCACACATGCAATAATCAATGAAGACCCAATTCACAGGTGTTAGTCTTTGTGCTTTTCAGAGGCCTCTCCAGACTAACCCCATTACCCCTCTGTGAGAAGTTGGCCTGGTATATGCCGTCCACTAATTAAAGTGGGCACCTTGCACCAGTCCAAACGACCCTTATGATGTATGAGGTCAAAGAGAACCTTTAGAAAGCTATCCTAGTGGTAGCTGTGGAGAACAGCCTTCAGGCTTAATCTTGAAGGAATGTAAAGCAGCTTGTTTTACCAGAATATCACCTTTAGTATTAACTAAATGAAAGGAGAACCACACAGTAGTTATAAAAATATGTATTTATTTATAGAACACTCTAGTATCCTCTACACAAGGATACAACACAAATCACACAATACTTTACCAAAGAAACAGTTGCAAGTAGCACAATACACAGTGGGCTCCAGGGGGAGACCAAACCATATACTAAAATAGTGGTATAAGAACCACGACTGGAGTCGAGACAGTGTCTAGAACACGCAGAATCGCTGGGACCCCAAGGAACCACCCAAGGTGAGTAGAAAGGGACCCCACGGAGGACGGTGCAGTGTGCTAACACGACCGCGGGCTCCGTACAATTATATGGGAAAGTCGCGGTTACAATTTTACTTAAGGACCCTTCTCGGTGGACTTCGAGGAAACCCTTTGGAACTTAAGAGGTTGGAGAGCCACCCCACCCGTGGATACCGTGGTACCCGAGTTACTTATCCCAGAGGAGCCGGGTGCATAGGCGGAAACCGCCGTCGTTCTCAATGGAGGGTTGCAAAGAAGAGCTGCTGCAGGGAAGGAAGAAAGTGTCCGTAGGAATCCAAGGATGGATTTGTGATGGAAGGAACCTGAAAGCAGAGGGGACAGAGTCTGGGTCATTTCAGAGTGACCAGGGGCTCAGTAGACGAAGGCCCACCGATGTGCGAAGAAGGGATGCTTGAGTCTGCAGCCACGAGGTCCAGGAAACGTCGAGGACGAACAGGAGCCCGATGCGAGCTGTCCCACGAAGGATGTCGAGTGCTGAGGGGTCAGTGTCCGGCGGGAGCACAAACAAGCCTTGGCAACAGCAACCCACGCAGGAAGGTCAAGCAGGTTACGATGTGGACCAGCAAGGTCCAGGGGACTCACCAAGCAATGGGGAGTCAGGGCACGTCTGGAGCAACCAGGGAAGCCCAATGGAAATCAAAATGACCCCCACGAGGACCCTCAGGTCGAAGGACCAGAAGTCGCGAGGGGACCTCGAGCAAGATCACAAAGTACTAGCCCACGGAGCACTCTGTGCGAGGAGGCCGGAGTTATTTGGTGGAAATACTACTCGGGGTCAGGACTAGATGGAGTCCAATGCACAAGCTCGGGAATCGCCAACAAGCATATGCACTTGCAAATGTACGCGGTGCACAGGGGTCGGGTTATGCGGTCCCCACGAGGGATACTGGCCTCAAACTCGGTGATAGGGCAGCTCGACCTCAAGGAACTTCGGAACCCACCTCCTGTGTTGCTGGAGCCTTCGGAGTCTGCAGGATCTCAGGATCAGCAGACCGGTCAGTTGCGTTGCGGTGCCTGCCAGGGGAGATTCTTCAGTTGTCCTTAGTGCTTCACAGGTCCTGCACGGAGCATGTATGGTGCAAGGACACAGACGATGCTTTGGACGGAGAGGGAGACGAAGTCGGGCCCAGGCGAAGTCCAGAGTGTCCAGACGGTCGAAAGTCAGTGGTTTCTTGTTGCAGAATCTGGTCCACGTAAAATCCAAAGTCTTACAGCCAGGTAAGCTCTTATGTACCCACGGGAGAGGGTTGGACAGATTCAGGGGACCCTCCTAGGGGAGGGTCAGGACAGAGGGGAGGTTACTCCCATGTCCTTTGTCCAGTTTCGCGCCAGAGCAGGAGCCAATGGCTCCCAGAACTGGTTTGAGCTGGACTATGCACAGGGACACCAAATGTGACCCAGGTGCAGACTTTCAGGCACTTTGGGAGTGCACCCACCCAGCCCCAATACACTAAATCCTGTCTGGGAGGTGTTTACACCTCCCTGTGACAGGATGCCTATTGTGCTGCCTTCCTCTGCTCGAGCTTGGCTCAGCAGCAGGAGGGCAGAAATGTGCCTCTGGTCGGCAGCATCCATTTTGGGTCGAGAAGGCTGGCACCGGAAAGACCAGTGACCCCACGAAGCTCGCTTCAGAAGGGTGGAATCATACCTCCACACCGGTTACCAGTGTGGAGGTATGATTCCAAGGTGTTTGATACCAAACACGACATGTTTTATTTCAGCCGTTTGAGATAGCATTCACCGCGAGGTTATAATACACCTCTACCTATATGTCTGGCTGAGTCACAGACAACCCGGGAGAATGGTCTCCGAAGGCTGCAGAGAGGCTCTGCTCATGCAGGGGCACCCTCTCACATAAAACCCAGCACCCTGCCTTCAGGATTGTTAAGGCCTGCTATAGGGGTGACTTATAAGTTTTAAGTGTAGTGACCTATAGATATAGTGAACCTATATCTAAAGTAAGTGGTGCAAGCACCATCTTACACAGGCTGCAGTAGCAGACCTGTAGTTCCATTTTACCTGGCCTCTCATGGGTGGCACAATACATGCTTCAGCCCATGGGAGGCCTCTGGGGTACCTATGCCCTGGGTACATGTGTACCATATACTAGGGACTTATAAGGGTACCCCAGTATCCAATCTGGAGTGTACCAAAGTACATGGCATAACATTTTAAGGAGAAAGCAGATAGACTGGGGTCCTGATTAGCAGGATCCCAGTCAGACTAGTCAAAACAGTGTAACATCAAGCTAAAAGTGGGGGTAACCATAAGCAGCAGATCCTACTTTCCTCCACCCTCCACCTGTCCTTTCATGGATCCCCAACCCCCACCTTCTCTGGGTGCCCCTCACTTCAGGACCAGAGTTCCATGTGAGGTCTATAGGTGCAGTTTGTGCTCCCCACCCTGTGTGATCTTAACACTCAGTCTCTCGGGCCTAGGCCTGCTCAGTCTCTCACCCACTTTATAGGCCCAGCGCCAGCTTGCATCCGGGCAGCAGTCTCACCGGTGATAGAGAGCTTCCAGGTAGCACATGGCAGTCTTTCGGAGAGCTGCACCGCAGCCGGCCACGGAGCTTGTTGTTTGGAGGGTCCCTGCAAGAGCAGAGGCTTTCGTAGATGTCCCTCTTCCAGGCAGCTGGCTTCGGGTGATGGATCACTCTGACACTCCGGTTGATACTGAACACACAGCGCAGCTCACTCCAACACTCCGATAAGCACAATGGCCACATGCCCGTAGATGATGAGGATTCTTTTGCATGGCAGACGCGATTCACTATCTTCAGCAAGATGTGACTCGAGGATACATCCTCGATTTCCTGGTCACTTATTCTTCCAGACTGGTCCCGATAAAACGGCACACTTGGTCAGTGCTGCAGTCAACCAGTCCAAACTGTGGGGCATACGGGGCCTGCAGCAGATGCTTATCCTGGCTTCGAATGGGCATACCTCTCGAGAACACAGCTCAGGTGCCTTGGTAGCTACAATAGGGATAACTGACGAAGGTGACACTGCCTGGTCCGGGAGTACTGCGATTCCTTTGGCACCATTGCTTAGCAAATCTCTGTCAGACATACCCTATGCCAGGGTCAATTACAGAAGTTCCTTCAATGATCAAGTCCTCCTACAGGGTTGGCACTTCCTTCCCTTGCTCACAGACAGGATGTCTTGGCACCCAGGACAGTCCAGTAATTTCTGCTGGAGAGCAGACTCCAGGCAATGTTACCTTGCCTCTGGGGAGTTGGCGGTCAGTGCGACACCAACACTTGGCTGCTTAGTCCCAGAGTACTCTGCAGAGTACCCCTGCCTCAGTAGAAGAGACCACAACAACAAACAATGACCCCTGGGCTCCCATCTTTTTACCGATTTTGCAAATGAAGTGATGTGTATTCCAGGTATGCTTCCTAGGAACTAGCTTGGGTGGGGTCAGTTCCCTATTTATGTGTCCTGGACAGGCCACCTTCCAGACCTGGCCTTTATCTGCAATGTTGCTCTTCCCAGCAGGAGAGCTTCCAGGTGGAGTGCCCACCACAGAAGGAAGTCTGCACCCAGCTAGGAGTGACCATTCCTCCCAGATATCAGGAAGAGAGAAAATAATCTGTGCTTGTAGGAAGCTGGCTCTGTATATACTATACCAAAGTGAGGTATAGTTGCACAGAGTCCAGTGGAACCCCAAAGGTAGGCAGAGGTAAAGTTAATAAGCACCTTACTCTCTATTTGTGGTAGTGTGGTCGAGCAGTAATGCTTAATCACAGGACAGTGTTAAGCATTTGTTGTACACACTCAGTCAGCAAATGAATTCACACACTCAAAGACTGAACTTCAGACCAATTGTTTTTGTATAAAAATATTCTTTTAGTTATTTTATTTCCTAGGACCAAGCAAGCCTGGCACAGGTAAGTGATAAGTACTTTGCAGTAAATATAGTTTGTAACACAGTTTGGATTGCAATTGTAAATGCACTTTGTTTTGACTTGCAGTATTGTTTCTGAGAAATGCAATGCTTTGTAAATACAGTACATATACTTTGTATAGTATTTTCAGTAAGATTACAGGTAAGTTACTTTTCTTACACAGTGTAGTATACCTGGATACTACACTGGGACATTTCCTGTAAACAGGTAAGTAAAATCGTTTTTGTTAGTTAGTACAATTTTAAAGAATTTCTTTAGGTTTTTAAACTTCACACTTAGAAACTTTTCCAAGAAAAACAGCCAATGTTATCCTATGGAGGAAAATAGTGTTATCGGTTTTAGGGTAAGTATTCGGTAGTGGGAGTGGAGGTTCTGGGGGTAGACTCAGGGGTCCCCCAGGGTCAGGAATGCACTCTCGTTACACCCTCAGCGGCACTAGGGCGACCGGGTACGGAGTGCTGAGGCCCAATGTTATCCAATGGGGAATAGGGGGCCTCCGCTTGGTGGCTGCTGGCGAGCAGGCCACTTGGTTGTGGGAGCAAAGCTCCTGGACTTTAGCTCAGGGCATATGGGGAAACAAAGTAGCACCAAAGGTGCACCCTCAGTGGCACTAGGGCGGCTGGGTGCAGGGTGCTGTTTCGACGTCGGGCGCCCTGTCTTTTGCAATGGGGAACCTCCGGTTTGCAAAGGCACTGCAGGCTTGGGGACGAAGGTCTTCTGGGTGCGACCCAGGTAAGTTGGGGTTTGGTTAGGCATCGTCAGTTGGGCCACCCAAGGCCGTGGGGTGTCGGGTGCAGGGGTGCCTTTTAGGGTCGGATCTTCTTACCAGCTCCTGGTCGCGATTGGGGGGACCTTCCGGATTTAGGCTGCAGGCGTCAGTTGGAGGTTTGAGGCAGGTCAGGGGTTGCCGGATCTCCGGTTAGGGTCGCCGGGGAGACCTCCTTGTGGTGTTTGCCCACTCGCGCTCGGGCCGTGGATGGCGGGTGCAGAGTGGGGTGGATTTGCGGTGTCCGGCCGGAGCCAGAGGTTGGAGATGAACAAATCCGGTGTTCAGCCACAAAGACTGTGTCTCCCGTGAAGGCAAGCAGGTCCTCCGGGGTTTTCGAGGTTGCTGGCTGAAGGACACACCGGGATTTTGCAGGAGCAGGTTCGAGGTGGAGACAGGCCGGTAGGGCTGGGGCCCAGTCAGTGGGCGTCTTCCTCTTGTTAGCTTCAGCACGGCTGTTCGGTCCTTCTTTTCTTGTAGTTCATTCTGGTCTGAGGAAGCAAGGTTCAGTGGTGCCCCTAAATACTAGATTTAGGGGCGTTACAGGTAGGTAAAAAGGTTGAGACCAATGGGTCCCTTCCCTGGGGTGGGTACACCCCCTATTATGCCACCCTCCAGTAGGAGGGGGGCAGAAGCCTTTCCCTGGTTGGCTGAGTCCCCCCAACTGCAAGATGGCGGGGACTGAGTTGCTTCACCTCACTTCCCCCACCGGAGGGGTGGAGTTGGCAGAGGTGGGCACACCCCTCTTCCTCACTTGTTTTTCCCGCCGGTTCTCCCGCCCAAAGTGGGGGTCAGAACCAGTGGGGACCAGTTGCTGAAAGCAGCAAGTGGCCTGGGGAAGCTCACAAAGGCGGCAAGCCTTTGAAGCTTCCCCTTCGTGAACCCTGCCCATCCTGGGGGAGGAGGTTTGGCACCTCGTCACAGGATGTGCATTGTTTCAGGCCCCCCGAGAGCAGCAGGCTCTCGACCCAGGGGTCCAGAAACATGTCTGGTGGTGGCAGCTGAAAGCAGCCACTCAGCCTGGACACTAGTGGTAGGTTAGTTTTCAGGGGGCATTTCTAAGATCTGTGTGCATTTTTCATTAAAACCCACACTGGCATCAGTGTGGGGTTAATGTGCTGAGACGTTTGATACCAAACTTCCCAGTTTTCAGTGTAGCTATTATGGTGCTGTGGAGTTCATAATGACTAACTCCCAGCACCATATGCTCTTAATGGCAGCACTGCACTTACAATGTCTAAGAATGGACATAGACACTGTAGGGGTACAGGGCTCATGCACCTGTACCCTCACCACTGGTATAGTGCACCCAGCTAGAGGGGTGACTGATCTATGCCAGGGCAGTGGGTTGTAGGCATGGCACACAGAGATGTGTGCCATGTAGACTCTTCACTTTGTTCTGCACCAAAACACGCAGCCTGCAAAGGCAGTGTGTGAGTGTAATGGTACAGGACCTCTAAGGGTGGCACAATAAGTGCTGCAGCCCTTAGAGGCCTTCTCTGGTCACAGTGCCCTGGGTACCAGAGATGCCAATTGGGTTTAGGCTTCAATGCAGTTTTAGGGAAAGAACATAGGCCCTGGGTACCTGGTTAGCAGGAGCCCAGGGCACACTCAGTCAAAGCACATCAGCAATTCAGCAAAAAGTGGGGGCAACCATGCAGAAAGAGGGCACTTTCTCACAGTGCTACTTCAAAAGACTCCTTTTCTTAACAAGACATACTTCAGGACTCACCTTGCACCGCCTGCTAGTTACGTAACAGCATCAGTAGTCACAGTCATTTACAGCCCAATGTCTCAGGAAGGGCGCTGGCACTTCTAAAGAAAGCCGGTCTCCTCTTTCCTCACTATAGCATCTTGTGCTCCCCCCTCCAATCCATGAGATGCCAGCAATACACATATGCTGGTTGGAGAAAGCAAGCGATCCTCCATCTTGTACTCTGGTGCAGGCTGTGGCCTTCCAAAATGGATCTCGCAGTCCTGTATAACTTGTGCATGGCTCACTACAGCCCCAGCACACCTGTACAATGCAAAGGATGTCGGCTTTCAGTATCACAGGATCATTGTGAGTAGTGGAACGTTTTAGATAAATGGGGTTTGAGACATGCATTGAAATCTCACGGCTAAAAATTGTTTTTATTATGGTTCACTAACATGATATTCTGCCACAACCACGCTCCATGCATGAAACCTGCAACATGGACGGTAGCCTTCTGTCATTATAAGGGTGCACCTCTTCCGGTTCAGAAGAAGGGCCAGATCCGATCACTGTAAAAACTGGGCAAGGTCAACACGTGCACATGGAATTAATGTGTGGCATGACCAAGCAAAAATATCAAAACCCAGGATCACAGGAATATGCAGTTCGGGTACGCAAGGCTGGGATCACAACTGTACATCACGCAAGGGGCATTCCCAATCCAACACACCTACTGAAAAACATGGACACGACGTAGGACTTTCACTGGAAACTCAGACACGTGTGTCTTGCCTAAGCATCAATTATTGAATCTGAAATCACCGGTGAACTGGACACCAAAACTCTTGGCGAAGTGAACCTCTACCATTAACCTTCCTTCAGTGGGCCGCTTGTTCTTTAGGTTGTGGGCTGTTGGGTAAGGGGATTTTTAGAATGTTTAAACTGTACCCACGGATGGGGCCTGGATGGTAGAACTCTTCCTGCCATTCACACGCCCAAGGTTGTCCATAAGGGTTATTCTCGGGGCTCGGCGGTCCCCTCTGGTGGAGAAAAGATAAGGGAACAGCGAATCTACACCAGACGCACCGGAGCTGCAGCTGGGCCTTCTGGAGCTGGGAAGGAGGACGACCTGGCAGTCAAAATGGCAGCCACCTTATCGCCATAGAACAACGGGCTCATGAAACGTCTGAGGCCCGGCAGCAACAGACACATAGGCAGACTGGCTTGAAGAATTACTCTGCTGGATTGAGGCGCTGCTGCAACTGCTTGCAGCCATGCCTGTTCTGTGGGGTGGTGTAGGAAAGTAGGATCTGCTTTTATGGTTACCCCCACTTTTTGCCTGGTGCTAAGCTATTATTGACTAGTCTGACTGGGATCCTGCTAATCAGGACTCCAGTCTATCTGCTTTCTCCCTTAAACTGTTGTGGTTAGTACTTAGGTACATTCCAGATTGGATACTGGGGTACCCTTATCAGTCCCTAGTATATGGTACTAAGTTACCCAGGGCATAGGTACCCCAGAGGTCCCCCATGGGCTGAAGCATGCATTATGCCACCCATGGGAGACCATTCAAAATGCAACTACAGTCCTGCCATTACAGCCTGTGTAAGTTGGTGCTAGCACGACTTACTAAAGATATAGGTTTCCTATATCTAGGGTCACTGCACTTAAAACCTATAAGTCACCCCTATAGCAGCCCTTATCAATCCTGAAGGCAGGGTGCTTGGTTCTAAGTGTGAGGGTGCCCCTGCATGAGCAGGACACCCCCGACAGCCTACGGAGTCCATTCTCCCGGGTTGTAAATGAAACAGCCATATTTATATAGAGGGGCACCGCGTAATTACGCGATGACCATCTCGAAATTGGCTGAAACGAATCGTATCATGTTTGGTATCAAACATGTTGGAATCATATCCCCACACTGTAAATGGTGTGGGAGGTATGATTCCAAGCACTGGAAGAGCCCTCCGTTAACCCCTCAGTGTTCCCGGTGCCAGACTTCTAGACTCGGACAGCACAAAATGGTTGCTGCCGACCAGAGAAACGATTCTGCCCTCCTGCTGCTGAGCCAAGCTCGAGCAGGGGAAGGCAGAACAATAGGCATCCTGTCACAGGGAGGTGTGAACACCTCCCAGACAGGATTTAGTGTATTGGAACCTGGTGGGTGCACTTGCCAGCGCCACTAAGTCTGCATGAGGGGCACATTTGGTGTCCCCGTGCATAGTCCAGTTCAAACCAGTCCTGGGAGTCGTTGGCTCCTGCTCTGGCGCGAAACTGGACTAAGGACATGGGGGTAACCACCCCCCTGTCCAGACCCTCCACTGGGATGGTCCCCTGAATCATCCCAACCCTTTCCTTAGGGTACTTAAGAGCTTACCTGGGTGTAGGTCCCTAGATTCGTCGTGGGAGAAGATTCAGATCAGGCACCACTTCTTCTACCGTCTGGGCACTCTGGACTTCGCTGGACTTTTTTGGGCTGGACTTCGTCTCCCTTCCAGTCTGCTGCATCGTCTGTGCCTGTACACCAGGAACCTTCCAAGGCCTGTGGGCATCAAAGACACCTGAAGGAATTTCCCTTGAAGTGAAGGAGTCACTTCCCTGCATTCGCAGGCACCGCAACTAAGTCGACCGGTCTGCTGATCCTGAGCTCCTCCGGACTCCGTAAGGTTCTGCAACACAGGTGGTGGTTCTCCAGACGGAAGGAGACGACATCGCGTTCCGGTTTTCTACACTTAACATGGTGTGGAACTATTGATTTCTTCTGCTTTGGCCCGCCTTAGTTGTGTGTGACCAGACGAATCTTTATATGTGGATGTATTTTGGAAGTCCGATATCTAATAAGAAGACATAGCACTTTTTCATTCAAATTAAAACTTATACAGAGTGATCCAGTTGTCCGGTTTACAGCCATTTCCATATGCTGACCATACATATTTACCACGGAATCTGACGCCATATGTTAGGAGCGCCTCGCATATGCCCTGAAGAAGTCCCATGCTTTTGGACGAAACGCGTCGGCTGGTCTACTCAACATTGTGTTTTTTTTTATATGTTTAAATTAAATTGTAATTAAATAAAAAGGATGATTTGAAGAACAACCTTGGGCACAGATCTTATATTTTTGTGACATTGTTCATAAGGTGGTGCACCAACTGCTTTGTTTTGTTAAACTGTATTGTCTTGACCCGAGTCGTGGTTCTTATACCACTCTTAGTATATGGTTTGGTCCCCCCCCCCAGGTCCACTGTGTATTCTGTGCTATTTACTGTGTTTCCTGGCAAAAGTATTGTGTGCATTGTGCATATCTCCCGCTAGGAGATATTTGTACGTGTTAGAGAGTATTTTATAATAAATACATATTTTTATAAATACCTTGTGTGGTTCTTTTTCACTTAATGTATACTATAAGAATGCATTCTGGTAAAACAAGCTGCTTTACACTCCTTCTGGACTGAGCCAGAAGGCTGCTCTCCACAGCTACCACTTAGAGAGCTTTCTAAGGTTGTTTAAGACCTCTTAAATCACCATAAGGGTTGTCTGGACTGGTGCAAGGTGCCCACTTACATAAGTGGACATCATATACCAGGCCAGCTTCTCACAGGTGGCAGATCACACAGAGGACCAGCCCGATCGGGCCCAACTCTGCGGCGGCGCCGCCATACTCAACATCAGGGCCAGGGTGGCACCTAACCAAGAGGCAACAAATGAGGTACGAAGAGAGAAGGTGATGCATACGGGTCCCCCACATAGCAGAGTCACTACCCACGGCAGTAGGGGGCCAGATGCTGCTCCAGAGAAGAGTGCATTTTGGCCCTGATGCCCCCCTACCCCTCTCAAGCATTTTAGAAAGGAAATGAGATGCACTCCAGAGGAAAGGGCTCAACATCTAAAGCTTGTAGGCAGACTGCGAAGACACAACCTAGGCACAGGGGGCGGTGTCGATAATCTGAGGCGTAGGATCCATTGCTAGTGGAATTTGTTTGTCCCATTAAGTTGGGCGGTCCACAGAAAGCACGGATCAAAAGAGCCCCCCCCGCCGAAGACTATGGGGCACAGAAACAATTGTGAAACACTCATGTTTTATGGAGCAACAGGTGGCGTGTATTCATATTTGGAAGGCTCTATGGCTCCACAAAAGCCATAGGGGCTCTACTCGTCCCCAGACCCACCATGACAGCATGGGACTCAGTAGCTGAAAAGCATGACCTCACAACATTTCCCTCCCCGCTCGCACTTTAATTTCCAACAAAGAATTTCCGCCTGCTCTCACATGGGTCCCCTTTTGGGCTTGGCAGAAGGCAGGTTGACAGCACATAGGGAATGTTGTTGATCGGGAGGGATTAATCCCTTTTTAGTAACTCAAGAAAGATTTCGGCCTCGCTGAGGCAGAGAGCCTGCGCTACATGCAAATAAGACATTGGGTGTCCAATAAAGAGATTAGAACGGCGGCCAGTAGGCCACCCAACATTTTAGAGATGGCTCCTCTCCAAAACCAATGATAAACACCCTTTTGTCAATGGCTACACCAAGTGCCAAGTATTCGGGTCAGAAGAGATGGGATGAATATCAAGGCCGATCTCTTACAGACAAGGAGAAGTATACGCATGACGGCTCGCTCAGCCGCAGGCAGGGAAACCATGATGAAACTAGCATTCAAATAGTATTACACCCCAGCACGCTGTGCGATAGTACCCCTGAAAGCCAGATACATGCTGGAGGAGTTGTGTGGGTACAGGGTCGCACGTACGCCTCCTTTGACACTGCCCCCAAACCTGAAATGTTTATTAGCGAAGTGCTTGGTGACTTAGACAAGATCTCTGGCCTGGAGGGACCACACTTTCTTGCATTCATCTTACCGGGTCACCCCAATAAGCAGACCTATCCACTACACTGTCAGGGGTAGACAAATGGCACTTGCACTCTGTGCAACAAATCAAACAATTCTGCTCATTTAGGAGACCGATAAAATCCCTGAACCACTGGCCATGTAGGGTCGGGAGCTGCTTAGCCTCACTAATTGGTAATCCACAAGACCACTCTGACTCACCCGCTCCCTCTGACTATCTCATGGCCACCCCAGCCCCTTCTGCTTTCTCCCGAAACACCACCTCTCCTCCTGAACCCATCAATCAACTCTCTGATTGGGCCGTGCGTCTGGATGAGATATCTAGCCACCTGCACCTTCTCACAAAGGAAATTCAGGAACTGAAAGACATCACTATCGAACACCTCCCTCTACTCAGATCCCTTAGCACTATAGAGAATCATCCCATCATCATAGAGGGCGCAGCTCCTCCACTGCCCATGCACACCTTTCACCATACTTGGAAAACTTTACCTCTCCCGAATACTTCTTCCCGCCCCAGACGACTGAAAGCTGTCCTCTCATCTATTGAGATCCGTGAGCTACTCCTATCCTACTCCCAATCACCTATCAAGTCCCGAACGGGGCAAATCCAAACCATCCAAGCTAAACCTTACAGAGAACCTTCACACAACCTGGGAGGCATAAATATTGACAACCTTCAGCGCATCAACATCCTCCCAGCATCCACCCCTCACTCGACTGACCAATTGAAATGCGCTCTACTTAATTGCAGATCAGCGAGTAAACACGCCTCCGACATAAATTCTCATCCTAACCAATGAGCTTGACATCATTATCCTCACAGAACCTTGGTTAAACGACTCCTCCACACCAATACTCGACCTTCTAGTCCCACCTATCCATGACATAATTCGTATGGACAGAGAGTTAAAACAGGGTGGAGGAATAGCCTGCATACACAGAAATACACTTTCGCTTTCCCAATCTGATTCAACCACGCCATCCTCCAGCGAATATCTCTGCATCAACATTACCAGCAAAAACCGCCATGTCTGTAAATTACACACATTCTACCACCCCCCTGGTGACAATCTTTCCTTCATTGAGCATTTAATGGAAATCAGCTCATCTAACGATGACCCTCTCGTGTCCCAAATCTTCCTGGGAGACTTCAACCTCCACTGGTCTAACCCAAATGATCACGCAGTGAATGGTCTTAAATCCTTCCTATTGGATCATGAGCTGACTCAATTTTGTGATAGCCCAACTCACAATAAGGGAGAAACTCTGGATCTCATCATATCCAAAGGTAACACTATCACATTGGACTCCATTATCCCTTGCGACTGGTCCGACCACTATTACATCTTCTTCATTAACAGGGAGGTGTTAGCGAAGGGCGTTCAACCCAAGAAAATGAAGCAATGGATAAGGAACCTTAGAAATATTAACACTGAAGAGCTAGCAATCTGCTGTTCAAAAGCCTGGTCTCCTCACTCAGAAATGAAAGATGTTCATGTCCTCATGGATTTCTATAATGCCTCTATCTCCGGTATCATGGACGATATAGCCCCGCTACAACAAAAAAATGCCTCCTCCAAAATCTCCAAACCATGGTTCAACGACAACCTTAACTTGAAAGGCCGTAACCTAAGGTCAGCGGAAAGATCCTGGAGATCTACACCATCGACCGAACACCTAACCCTCCGTAGAGCGATCAGGAGTTCATACAATAGGAAAATCAAGAGTGCTAAAGCCTACTTCTTCAGATCTCAACTTAATCAAGCCATAAATCGCCCCAAGAAACTATTCAAAATTGTTAATCAACAATCGATCAAGGCGCCCATCCGCACTGACCCTGGTGAAGGCACCCCTACTTGCGATCAATTCACCACCTTTTGTCGAAAAAACGTCAAGCATCAACATAGTCCTAGAATCAAAAAGGGCTCTTCTCCTAAATTCAGGACGCACTGCTCCACCTAACCACCAGGAACTACCCGTCCTCCTTAGTACTCGTCCCAAGAACAATGCCTCCTGGCACACCTTTACACTCTTTAGTGAAAACGACATCTACATCACTATTCTTGCGATCAAACCCTCCAACCACTTCTATGACCCTCTACCTCCTCTCATATTCAAAGAAATTAAAGCTGCCATCCTTCCCATTTAGGCAAAGATTGTTAACGCTTCACTACTACAAGGCAAGATACCGGACTGCTTAAAAGCTGCACAAGTATCCCCCATTCTAAAAAAAAAACAAACCCAGACAGTTCTGAGCTGAATAACTTACGTCCTATTTCCAACATCCCCACGTTGGAGAAACTTTTAGAAAAGTGTGTGCAATCTCAACTGTGTGCTCACATTGAGAAATTCCAACTGCTGGATCAACATCAATCAGGCTTTCGGAGAGGCCACAGCACAGAATCGGCACTCACATCTTGGATGACATTTTAAAGTTGCTAGACCAAAATGAATCGTGCCTCCTCATTCTCCTCGACCTATCTTCTGCCTTCGACACTGTTAACCACAGCAAATTACTTTCCACGCTAGAACACCGTATGGGTCTATCAGGTGTGGTTTTGCAATGGTTCTCTTCCTTTCTCCACAACAGATCCCAAAGAGTCAAAGTGAATCAATCCCTATCTCAGCCGTCTACAGTCCTGATGGGGGTTCCACAAGGGTTCGCCCTTTCTCCCATACTCTTCAATCTATTTTTGGAACCTTTAGCGAATGCCCTGAACTCAGCGAACATTCTCTTTCACATGTACGCAGATGACACCCAACTTTATTTGAAAGTCTCATCCCCGGAAGACTTCATTTCACTCAACTCCATCCTGATGAGCACCCAAAACTGGCTCACTGAAAACTACCTCATGCTCAACACCTCCAAAACAGAATTCCTCCTCATTGCTCCCCCTAACCATGCACCCAAGATTGACCTCTGGATGCATCATCTTTCAGCCTTCAATTGCTCCCCCACATTATTGATTCTGCTAAATCGCTAGGAATCACCCTAGACAGGCACCTGAACATGCAGAAACATATTAGCAATGCAACCAAGGGTGCTAAACACCAGATGAGGCTACTAAGGAATCTGAAACCATTCCTCCCACAGGAAGACTTCAAATGGGCGGTTTAAGCCTTAGTATTGCCAAGGCTTGACTACGGCAGCTCCACTCTTTGCGGTCTCCCCAAACAAAGCTTGGTTCCACTTACGGCTTCCATTAATGCCGCAGCCAGATTGATTACTGGTACAAAAAGAAATGATCACATATCCCCAGCCTTAAAATCCCTAAACTGGTTACCTTATGAAGCTAGAATACAACTAAAGATAGCTTGCTTGACCCACAAAGCACTGCACTTCAAGACCCCCATCTACCTGGCTCACAAACTTGAATTATCAGGGGGTGGCCGTCCGTCTCGAAGTGCAAATTCACTTCTCCTGAAACCTCAAATCTTCCACAAAAAGAGAATGAGTAACAGAGTATTCTCGGGCATGGCCCCGAAGATTTGGAATTCCCTTCCACCGGAAGTTCGTCGAATCCCATCCACTGCTTCCTTCAAAAAAGAAGTTAAAAAAACCCTAATGCTGAAATTCCGGCCATAAAGTCCTGGTTCAGCCGACTCAATACTGCTCTCTTCTCTGATGCTATGAATGTCCAGTTCTCAGTTACACTTCTGGGTTTAATAGTGTGAACAGACCACTCCACAACTTTGTATGTTATTTGTGGAATGTCTCTCTCCCATTGCTTGATCGCTATCTTTTACTTTTGTATAACCCGGTGTTTAATAGGATGGGCAGTCTATAATCCTACTGGTACTGTGTACACTGCATATTCTCCATTATTGGATCTGCCCGGTCTGGTTTTTAAATGTTCTGAATCATGTTGTTGTCATGCTCTCGTCTTGAACCTATTGGTAACGTTTATCTTGAACCTATTTGAAATGTTTGTTCTTGTCACACTTTGTTATCCTACCTACCTCAACTGTGAAGCGCTCTGATACCCTCCTGGGTCTTGTTCGCGCTATACAAAACTTTATAAAATAAAATAAATAAAAATAGTGAAGTTGCCCATGTCTTTAGATCCCAGGGACAATTAATTTTCTGAAGTATGGGCACCCCTTTCTCTCCTTCCTTTCAACAGAATTCAGGAAACTGTCCTGTCCCAAATACCTAAATGTGCTGCATATTCGTCTGCCATTGCCAAACAACCACCCCTAGCAGACTTGAATTGGTCTATGAAGTGGTAAATCGGCCTCTGGTCTATAAACTAGACTCACAAATGTGTGTGCAATGTTTATAGCAAATGCTTCCTATTCACAGAATTGTCTTTTCACTTGGCGGTTTCGTTTCCTTTTCATATTTTTCTCCATTTGGGAATTGGGGTGGAGGCAGGAAATTGCCAATGTTCTGTTACTGTTTGTCGGTTCAAGTCGGCCTCAGGGTTGTAGTAGATCCATGAACTGTAAATTCGGTGGTTGTGATTTTCACCCACTGTAATAAGGGCCAAACATATCAGAGCAAGACTGCATCATTTTAGTGTTTTTGTCTGGTTCCCCTGTGCCATAAACTGGGACCATGGTTATAAACTCTGAGCTAAAACTGAAGAGTCCCTAAGTCCACAGAGCCAATCTGATGGCAGCAACATAGGAAGTATAGCACTGGCCCACGCACAACACCCGTGTTTGCAGAAGATGTAGGTTCCCCTTTCATGTGGTCTTCGTCCTTCTGTGTAGATGTGACAATGTAAGAACAGTGATCCTGTGGACACAGACTAATAAGCTGTAACTAACTGCTTCTGCTCTGCAACAGTGTAGGAAAAATCCCACTACAACAATGGGAACAGTGTCCATATTTTAAATGTAACTTGACTTTTGGTTTAGCCAGGCTTCATGTCAGCGCCTCCAAAGGAGGAGAGAATGAATGGCTCCATCCAGCCAATAGTTGTACTCTGTCTGGATGGGGACAGAACTATGTGTACCAGTGCAGAAAAGTACATAAGGAATAGGACATTGTTGGTTGCTGTTTGCCTCCCGACCAGGACTACTACTAAGTTTGCAAGAACCAAGGGTCTGGGGCACGCTTTGAAAGAAGCAGGCGCCGTTATGCCCAGTGTGAGTAGAGGAGCAGGCCCCTAACTAGAAGGGCTGAAGTATGTCTCAGTCATATTGATGGAATGAGCACCCAAGAGCCACAAAAACCTAGCAGCGTAGTTTACCAGCTTCAACCCTTACGGCTAGAGCTGCCGACTTTGGCGCTTGGGATCCAGGTTCGAGCCTCGGCGTTGGCTCAGCTTCCTGTGATTCTGGGAAAATCACTTAATCTCCCCGTGCCTACCAAAAAATGAATGTGTCCTTATGTAATGTAACTGGGGCTCATGTAAAGCGCTCCAATACCTTCGGTTCGAGTTCACGCTATATAAATCTGCAACAAACAAAAAAAAAAGAAAAAATGCACGAGTACCAGGGCCCCAAGGACCTGCAAAGAACTACTGCAAGTGTGGTGAACAGTAATCACTTCATCAAACTAGTACCATGAACGACCTCCAGAAGAGTAGGTATCTCTCAGTTTTCAGCATCAGAGGCACAAACAGAATTTCCCATTCTAGTATTTGGATTTGTGCCTCCGATTCAGAAGGTGCTAAAACCTACTGTTTTTGTGTGAGTACATCTTTGTAAATAAATACTTAAGTCATACCTTTTAACTGACGATTGAGTTTATGGAGTGTAATGTCTCATGTCATACAATATCAGAGTTCCGAACTCCTTAACTCCCACTGGAGTAAACCTTGATTGCTCAACTGATCACCCTTGCAAAGTTGAGTGTACAAAGGGAGTACCTTTGGTTATGCAATCAAGGACAATACCGCCGAAGACCATGACACCAGTGGTAAAGGACTGTATCCTCAACAGACACATACTACTAATGGGATTGTCAGACACGGCCTACTAATGGGATTGTCACAGGACACCCAAAAAAGAACTCACACAACAACAATGCAGCATGCACAGGGTGGGGTGGAAAAAGAATATATTGAATCGGACAGCGGAGGTGGCTCACAGGGCCCATGTACTCTGCACGCTGTCATGTTTGCTGTAGCACTGAAGACACTCTTTAATCCTGGGCCTTTCTTTGGTTTCACAACACTATCATGAACCCGCCTTTGTCCCAGGCTGTACTGTATGCACTAGGACAATGTACTAACTTTTCACCAATATTTTATTCTACATTTGAGGATTAGATCTACTTACCGGAAAGATATGTAGTCCTCCTGGTTGGAAAATGTTATCACCCTCTTACTTTCGTCCTTGGGCACAGGGAACAAAAACTTCAAGATACTGGAGACCTGCGTAAGGAAAAGTGTGACAAAATAAATAACTTAGTGATGTGCAAAGATAATCACCATAGTTATAAAACCTCTCAGAACTTTGCTGGAGGACAGTCTAAGGAATATCTAGATTATTTGAAAATATTTGATCTGTTATTGAGGATTCTGCACACTTTTTGACCGCTTCAAGTTTACGAATGGATAGCTGCAATACAATTATTATGTCTCCTAGACCAAAAGCAGTTGAAAGAGCACATAAAATATCAAGCCTAACTCCACAGGTGATTAAGACATGTTCATACCTAAAGAGGTCATGCATATTTGTCTGAAGGCTATATTCACTCCTCCTGGGCGTACCTCTACTGCGTAAACATACTCCCCTTTTAACCCTCAAGAAGAGCATCAAAGCGGAAGCGTGATGTACCAGTAATTGACCCCAGAGCTATCCACACTGGATTCCTAGGTGATGCAGTGGAGAGGTGTCGCACATCGGTCAAAGCTGGCTGACTCCGGATCGCAGGGCTCACGGTTCGATCCCCGGCACTGGCGGCAGGTCAGCTCCGCACCATATGACTCTGGGCAATAGCTAACTTAATCTTCCCAACGGCTCCCAGCGCCTTGAGACCCTTAGTGGTGAGTAGTTCGGCCTTTACAAATAACGGATTTGTCAAAAGATAACCTAACACAGAGCTTTGAGAGTCTGCTATGGGCAAGAGAGTCTGGTCAATACCCCTGAAAAGAAGTTTAGAGTTTTGGATTCAGGCGTAAAGAGAAAACACTCGCATTTAGAGCCTTTAAAATCTGTCCAATCCACCTTAGCGTGCCTCGAATGGGAGGCTATATATCTCATAACATTTATTTACAGACCACCTCCCTATACATCCCAGAGTACTTACCCTCTGCCCCAAGCGCGAGGTGAAGTTATGGAATATGAGATGTGGATATGCCTCAGACATGGTGCCCAAGTCAGGGATGTCATGGCGCATCACCACGTTGCACAGCGTGAAGTACGCAGTGGGTCCAAACGGGAGGTGACACACGATCAGACCATCTGTGAAGACACAACAGGGAATCAGCAGGCGTCCGAGGAATAGACAGCACGTAACCCACTAGTGTTATGCAGGGGTATTCATTTGGTGAGAGGAACGGAATCGCAAATTACTGTTTCTCAGTGTTCATTTTAGACCAGATTGGTGCTCTGTATGACTCCCCTAGGTGTGGCCCTCCCACACAGAAATGTATCAAACTTGTGAAAGAGACAAGTTCATTTCAAAGCACTCCACAAAATGGCTGAAGTAACAATGATGCTGTGGTCTTTATGAACAAGACCACGGTGAGCTGTCTCTTATTTCATCTGTATTTGATATGTTTTATTTGGTGGTTGATATAGGTCCATGAACAACTTTAGTTCTGTTGCTACTGGCCTACTGCTTCTTTATTAGTGACCAGGCACATTGCAGTAGAGAGAATGGTTGTGTGGGAAAGCAGATCTAGGAGGCATTGATTGCATTGTGTGGTCAATTGGATATTTTGCAGATCTCTCCCCATCTGCATGCACAGGCCTTCAATCTAAGAATTGCCAGGTCCAAGCGTGGTACAGATGCAGATCACTGGGCGGTCATTGGATTAGCATGTACAAAGACCAATAGTTTGTGTGTGCCCAGACTCCCACTGACGTGTACACAAATCTTCGGTCAAGGGCATCTGGTTGTACTAGAAATTGGTCATGGGGCTGTCATTAAGCATAATGGGAGCACTGCCCGGTTTTCTAGTGGTATATATTAGAAAATGGCCACGATTTGCTAACTGTGCAAACTGAAAACTGGCAATGAAGTGTTAGAGGGGCTTAATGGCATTTGGCTGTAATGGAAATAGGCTGCGATGCTCCAGCTGGGCATAACAGAAGTGGGCAGGGAGCTGCAACTAGGAATAATGTAAAGCAGGCATATTGTAGGAAGTGGGCATTAATAGAAAAGGGTCTTGATAGGTTATCTGTGCATGACCGAGACTGGTAATCATGTACTAAGAGCATCATAGAAGGTGCCAGTGATGTGCTACATGGCCATAATGGAACTCAGAAACTAGGTTCTAATGTTCACAATGGAAATTGACAGGGATGTGATAATTGGGCATAGGGAAAAGAGAATGACAAGCTTAAGGGTTGTGGTGGGAACTGGCCATAGCATATTGAATGAATATTGGAACCAGATAGCCAATTGGACGTAATGGAAATGGTTCTATGAGACATCATGTTGGTGCTATAGAAACTGCTGTAATGTGCCAACTAGACATAAAGGTAACTGGACCGAATATGCTAACAGATATTGTTAATCTTGTGTTAAGTGAGCACAACAGGACAGGGTCATATGTTTATTGAACTTTATTGAAACTAACAATGTACGTTGTAGCCATGCAAGAGTATTAACTTGGCAGAATTGGTCATTATATTTTTCTTGCTCATAAAAATTGTGGGTATGGTGTGGTACTTGGATACAACGGACCCCCAGATGTGACATGATAACTGTGTATAAAGCAAACCAGGCATAACGCGTTCAGATGTCATAGTGAACACTACCAAATCAAGCATATTGAGCGTAATGCTAGCCGGGCCACAATGTGCTAAACTGAGTGCAATGCAAGCTGTCACAATTGTGCTCGCTGGGCATAGTGGCAACTGGCTTTAAGGTCCCTACCTAACTTAATGCGACATGTTTTAGCAGTACGCAAGCAATCACCATAATGGTCGCCTGTCGCTTCTTAAGAGATGGATATAACTTCCAAAGTAACAGCATGGAAGTGCAACTCAATTACAAAGGAAATTTTGTGCTAAATGTGCACAATGTTAACTGGCCATGATGTACAGACTATCATAATAGAAACTGGCCATGCCGTGCTAATTATGATACTTGTAAAGAGGCGTGATCATCTAAAAAGGCACAATGGGAAGTGTCCCTGATGTGCTAAGAGACACGAGACGCGAAAACCACAAGTAAACATGTCCACACATACCAATTGTACACACAGCAAAAAGACATTTTCGGATGTGATATTTTAAAAAAAATAACTCCACGAAGAACAGAAGTCGAAAAGTCATAAGATCTACACAAACGAACATCTATACTTGGAGCCACATGTGGCACTGCTCCTTTTGTTGTTTCAAGTTCATCCAGGGGCAAAATTCTTGAGGCAGCAGAGATGCAAAATTAAGGAATTTGGTGGCACGTTTTATGAAAAACCTTTCTAACCACAGAAACAAGTATCAGTTCATTCTTACATGCCTTACACAGGGGGCTTTAAACCTCTGGTTGCTTGCACGTATTTTGCATTTATCACAGTGCTGTTGCTCTCATATACCATGAGTATGCCTGGCGAGGGAATCCCTTTGACCACTTACCTGGTGTCCCTCTGTGCTCGTGCACAATGAGAAGGTCTGTGACGCTGTTGGCTTTGCAGGCTTGGACGAGTGATCCCACCTCATGCTTACCCCTGTTCATGCGCTGAGCGTTGGGGAAGATCAGTTTCACCTCCTGAGGAAAGAGAGAGAAAGCTATACAGCTAAACTACCAGTCATCAATTGTCAAAACACGAACACAATTCTATTAACTGCCTTGATACAACAACTCGTACCTCATCTGAGTTCAGGCAGCTGCCATGAGACCACAACTAGTACCCCATCTCAGTCAAAGGCAGTTGCCATGAGACCACAACTAGTACCTCATCTGAGTTCAGGCAGCTGCCATGAGACCACAACTAGTACCCCATCTCAGTCAAAGGCAGCTGCCATGAGACAACAACTAGTACCCCATCTGAGTCAAAGGCAACTGCCATGAGACGACAACTAGCACCTCATCTGAGTTCAGGCAGCTGCCATGAGACAACAACTAGTACTCCATCGGAGTTCAGGCAGCTGCCATCAACTGGCGTCCTTTCAAGAAAAAGGATACGGTAATATCTTTTTATTTTTGCCATCTTACTCCTCTGTTGCCAACTTCACAGAACTGGAGATGGTCTTTGCTCACCTTGGCAAACATTTTGAGGCGTGAGCTAGGGTCTCTTGAAGTAGTGATCATGATTTTGGGGTCTTCAACGCCGGCCCAACGGTATTCATCATCCACATGACTGCTTACGCCTTTAGAAGAAAGAAGACACAGGGCTAAGAAGCTTTTGCCGAGAAAAGCAGAAAATAAAAAGAAAGAAACATGCACCCCTATGCACAAACCTAAACCATCCTCTTTTTGGCCACTGTGAAGAACTTTGTTTTTCCCTGTTAAGGGAATGGACATATTTGTGGCATCAACTTAGTTTCTCTCAAACTCTTGTCCAATGAATGTTTAAAAGCTCATGAATTACCAATCTCCCTTACCAGGCATAAACCATTATAACCAGGCTTGTGTAAGATCCAAGGAGATAGCCCCCACTGCTGTCGAGTTCCCTGGCCTCTGCACCAACACCGCCCCACTATCATTACCTCTCAGCATTCCAAGCAGTTGACAACAGTACCAGGTTGGGGGGGGTTGCCTTCATGGTGTTAACAGTAGAGTGGGTTACCTCCTTGCTGTACGCTCCCACTCCAGTCACCTTCCCATCCACCTGGCAATCCACAGGGATCAGTCTTTGGCCACTACTATTTTTTCTTTAGAAGATCTCAATCTATGGCATCATCTTCTCTTTTCTCCTTTCATCTCTAAGTTGACAAATCTCCTTTCTCCAATCAAATACAACTTTCAGATACCATCTCTGATTTTAACCATCAGGCACTGGATGGTCCTTGGTTTTCCTTGGCTCAAATCATCAAAAACGTAGATAATTTACTTTCTGGCCCTCTTCGTCTTCTTACAGACATGTCCTCTGTGATTACTCCACAGTCCCCAACATCACTACTCCCTCAGCCAGCAGAAACCTTAGCGTACAGTTTAACTCCACTGTAAGACTGGAGACCTTTATCTGAACTGCTGACTCAGCAGTCAAAAACCAAATACTAAATATTAGAAGGTTCTGTCCCCACCAAGTCTTCCAGATTGCAAGGTACTAATTAATAGCCTAACGGGGAGTCAGCTGAATTAGTGCAATGGCTCACTAGAACTACTTTTGGAGTACTCTGTTACACCTCAAGAAAAAGAATTGTTACTTTTACAACAAGCATTGGCATAGCCAATAGGTCTCGCCTTTGGGTCCTTATAAGTGTTCAGCCAGTGCTCTCGGCGTTGCCAATGTTTTTAAGCTATTTTATAGAGCATTGTGGCTGCTGTGCAGCATGTTGAAAAGTTATAATAAAAAAGTATTATAAGTATTTTTGTTACCTTGTATATAACCAAGAAGATATTATGTACAACTGAATGACCCAATTAAAAAAATTATGACAGTGTAAAGTAAGCGTGTGCCTAAGGCAAGTCCTGAATGCATGAAATAATTTGTTGAAATAGCGCGTTAATTTAAAGTTCCAAATGTGCTTGCCATAATTTGGAGCTTCTGCCTGCCAGCAGTGCCTATTATTTAAGCGCATGAATTACGGATGATTAACGACTAGGAGGGAGCGGTGAGTAGCAAACAAAACCAGCTTATTCACTGACTTGTGTCTGCAAAGCCACATCACGTATCTGCACAGAAAGTGCGGCTTTTATTACTCTAAATTATAACGCGCAATGACAACACACCTCTCTTTTTATTTAACTGGTTTAGAACTAACCAAGTGTAGCGTGCCTCAGCCTCCCTCTCCTAAGGGTGCCCAATGCCAGTCTGCGGTGGCTCTGGTGACCAGAGTCAGCTGAGTGTTGTTGACTTATTCATTTATTTGGCAGCAGACGAGATGGGGCCTCTTACAAATCTGGGAGACTCGGCCCCAGTGCATGTGTGACAAAGAAGCCCTGGTAGACTGATGCTACTTGATTGGTTGCCAGGGAGGAGCAGGGAGGCCCAGACATTTACACTATGTGCCTTATCATTTACCTAGGATAGCCAGAAACACACACTACGACCTTCACTTCACTATACGTGCCCTGTGCTGAGTGCAGACACGCAAACAGCCTCATACACAGCACACTTTGTAGCATTGCTGAGTGCAGGCATGAGGCAGAGACACAAACTCTAAATGCAAGGCTATTTTCATGTTGTGCACAGTACAAGATAACGCACAGGGAGAGATTATTGTATGGAAATGCGCTCCACACCGGGATTGTATACAGTTAACACTTGGTTATTTGTAGCATTTATTCTGTCTACGTAAACTGCTCTTCATTGCTTGATTTTGCTCACCAGTGCCACTCATAGTCGTTGAAATGTCACTCATAATTACACCGAATTTATAAAAAGGTCACACATAGCTTTTTGAAACCTTGGCAGCTATGAGACTTCCAAAATGGCATGGCCTCGAATTTGTAAACACAAATTGGAATAGTCTACTGTGAATTAACTAAACAGAAAATATATCAAAGTAAAACTGAAAGTGAGTTTGTAGTTCCTCGCTCTCGGTGTGTCTGCTGAGCAGGGGGGGTGGGGGTTCTCAGGTGAGCCTGCGTGGAGCAGGTAGTGCACTCCCGCCACATTCATAAGCACTAGTTGGGGTGCAGAAGGAGTGGGGCAGGGTTGGGTGGTGTTGAGGCGGGCCACGAGGGCGCCGGGCAAAGGGTATATTGGAAATGGTGAGGGAGCAAAGAGATAGTTATATCTCTGCAGAATCATGCCGCGACATGCTCCTACCTGGGCACAAACTGTGCAGAGCTTTCCAGTCTCTCGCTGCCCGGGTTGGTGCGGGGTTGACGCAGACTTGCGGCCCGGGGTGCTGTGCTCAGACGAGGGTGAGAGGATGGAGATACCCCAAAGAGAAGGGATACTTCCTGCGTCCCAGCAGCTGACGCACATCAAGAACCTGGCACGCGGCTGCTGTCACTGCTTAGATTGACCCGGAACAGTAACTGTGGTGACCTCCATCCTGAGCGTGATTGACAGCGACAACGGACTGCAGGGCAGAAAGTGGAACTCAGCTGCAGCCAAAAGCATCTCCCCAAACTTCTTTTGTAATGTGTGTTTCCGTGTATATTCTCCACGCAACGCACATGGTTAGGGAAGGAGTCTCCAGACTTTGACACAAATCTCATTTTTTTGCGCTGTCTCTCGACATTCTCCCGATTTTTTCAGCATCTCCCATTCCTCTTTGCAAACGTTGGCATGCTGGTATAGGGCATTTTCGCGGTCTTTCAGTCATCGTTGCCGTGTCTATTCAGATTCAGGAGAAACAAGGACAACAATGGAGGAGCGGGGGCGAGCAAGCGCGGCAGCCTGCTCAGCTGACCACACGCTCGTGCGTCATGGCCTTTTCCCGGCATGTGTTTCCAATTATCGCGCCCGCGTCTGGGCACGATAATATGAAACAGATGTCGGCCGCGCGGGTAACCGCCCGAAAAAGGCCACGACGCACGAGCGTGTGGTCAGCTTTGAAAACCCCCTACATAATGCTTCGCCAGAAGCAGCGCTTGCGCGCTACTCTAGGCTCAACCTAAAAAGGACCCGTTTACACCGGCAGGAACAGTATTTTTACTTCACAGGCGCCAAACCTGCTGAGCACTGAGCTACACATAGGACTCAGTACAGACTTCTCTCCCTACTGTTTAAAACATTACTGCATGGCAAATAACCTCCTACGCCACTCAATCACTCCTAGCCTAAGTTATGACTCTTACACTGTGCTCAGCCATGCAAACCCTACTTTAAACTACAGAAGCCACCTGGCGCCGCTTCTAGGTTTCTGTGGTTTGCTTTGCTTGGATTTTTGCTATGAAATTATCTCACTAGTTAGATCCAGGCCATCCTATCCTTTTACAATTCAACTGTGCTCTCGAAACCCAATTCTTAATTTTGAAACTACTGCAGATTACGTCTTTAGCACATATAGAACTACTTCCAATTAAGAAATACAAGATACAAATACTAAACTGCCACCCTTCCATGATTATATGTCACACATCACAAGACGAGGTGTGTCTAAAAGGAAACTTTCTTGTACAGTATGCCAAAAGTGTATGAATATTCCTGAATTTAATATTCATGAACAAACTTTCCAAGAAAGAAAAACATGAATACCGGGCTTGCAACAGGAAACAAATGCCATCCAAAGATGGATTTGGCTGTAACCAAAAGACCTTCTAATGTGTATATTTCTACATTTCGGGTCAAGCACCGCAAAGAGGCGTTTGAGATTTCTAGTGGTAGATCAGGCATACCAGTTTAAGGCATTTACACTTGTACTGAAATTTGCTGGAGAGTCATAAGGTGCATGGTAGTTGTCACAGCTTATTAGAGGAAGTAAGGTATCTTTAACTAAACACTCTTGGAAGACTGTCTACAAAGGTCAGACACCTATGAAGGAACATAGCAATGTCACCTAAGAACAGCTCTGCTTCTCCATCATTCAGCCGCAGCCATAAATTGAAAGAAATCCTCTCAAACCTTTCGGGAAAGCATGGTTATCTCGGTTGACTCGAAAGCAGGAAAAGTGTTTTATTTAAAGGAGTGATCCTAGTTCCTGCTTCAGAGGAGAAACCTACTCCTCAATGAACATTTGCTGACATGGAGCTCAATGCAGTTAATACTAGCATCATAGCTTCCTTTTTCTTTGAGATCACCCCCATATGATTGGCACAAGAATGCCTCGATGAAAATGGAATCGTCATCGTCCTAGAGCATGCATGACTCGGTGCAGAAAGAATCATGAAAGTGACGGCTCTTCCTGGAGCAAAGTAAGCAGTAAGCACCATTTCTAAGCATTCCAACAAGGATGAGTAGCCCTTCTGAAACAAACAGTTCAACACACTTGGTCTCCAGCAAACAAACATTAAAACTAAACATGCTGGGGAAGCAGAGCATTCCATATTGCTATAAAAGCCTTCTCACCAACAACTGTCACAACATAAGGCTTAATTTAAACTAACAACACAATCATATTCTTTGAGGAAGCAAGTAGGACTGATATTACAACTCCTCGCAAGAGGCGGCCATTCACTGAACTCTGAAACAGGAACTTTTACAGAAAATGGCGCATCTGCCAGAAAACCACAGCACTACAACAAACAATGTAAACACAGTGCTCTGGGGCAGCCATAAGATGCTTTTCAACTCACATGTTAAATGTGCCATTTTAGACAGATTGCAGGAGGCCAACTGGTTTGCTGCAGCAGACAAGACAAATTGCTGCAATGTTGCCTTCAACTTTCCAAAACAGAGGTCCCAAGTGAATGTCTTGAGAGCTTTTACTCTAAATCTTCCGAAACCCACAATAATCCCAAAAATCAAGATGACCACACCAGTAGCAGTAGGCAGACCATTTGTTGCTTTCAGACCAATACATTGGAGGCTGCCTAGCAGACTGCACTAGCTTTCCAGCCTGCAAGGCAAAATATGTCAATACAACATGACGTTGTTGCACCTGACAGTCTGGCCATCTAGAATCGCCTACAGATTGCAAGCAAATCTTTAAAAAAGCAAAAAGAAAACCCTTAAGAAAATGCTATGCTTTCAAAGGGAAGAGAATCTGCATCTGGTGCACGCAGAAAGGCTTTGATCCTCACTGATCGTAAAGAGAAACAAGGGTACCCCAATATGTGAACCTGGGGTGGTAAAGTGTTTAAGGAAAACAATGGTCTTAAAGAATTAACCTACTACCCTAAAAACGTAGTGCCCCCCACAGGGTCACTTTCGAATGGACCTATAGGCCACACCAGAACCATTGTTGATCCTCACTGAGGCAAAGATAGTATTTTTTTATCTGCTGCATCTAACAAGGTCGTCCTTAAATATTCTTCATTAATAGGTCAATTACTTGTCATTGGTACGTATAAAAAGAATCACTCAGGTCTATTTAGTATATCCTTTGCACTCATCATAATTTTCTTCCAAATGGGATTTGGACCTCCAGGTAAATCAGGAAGTGCATTCACTATATTTTTAGCATCTGCCTGCAGACAGATTTACCTATCCGCTGCGAGTACTAATGTCATCAATGCAGGGGCAGTGAATATTGAGGATAGTTACACACTGTGCAATTTGTTTCTACAGTCACTTTCTATTTCACATGCATGAATTACTGATTGCATGTTTTGTAGAGCACACTGTTAACCAACTAGGGGATCCTAGAATAATGGCGCCACCCTGTGCTGGCGCCACCCTGTGCCAGATGTGCTGGCATTGCGAATGCTTATTTATAAACCCTTCGGCCCCTGATGCAAAACCAGAGCTTCGTTTTTAAGTAGATAACACTAGATATTGGAGGTAGATATCGTTTTGTTTATCTATGCAACTGCTGACATATGGGCTTGAACGCCTAAATAGACTACACCCAGACAAAACATTTCGTTTAGAGTTTACACTGGCAAAATTCAACTACCCCACTTCCCAATCCAGGAAAGTAAGGGGTTCGCTCTACTGATGGGAAGACAGCTTTTGCAGTTTTACTGGGGAACATTGCCACTGAAGACAACGTTTGCCATGTTACCTGGAGCAAAGGGTATTCTGTGAGTCCTCTTCTTTGAATCATTGATTTTGGGCAACGTATGCAGTGGGTACTGGCATTCACCCATGGCATCCCAAGACCACAAGAGTGACCGGCCCAAGTACACGGGTCTGCAGGAAAGGCTGCAGTCGTGGTATGTGTGTTTCGGGCACGGTGCAAACTCATTGCACTCAAACTCCAATAGGATAAACAAGCAAATCCCTTTAAACACCAAATTCTTCAGAATTAGAGATGTTGGGGAGTCAAGCCATACCTAGGAAATGGTGGTCAATCAAAAATAAGGTACAACCTTACACAGTAAATGATATTCAAACTCAGTGTCAAGTCAGAGCTACCACTTATAAAGAAGATATGCCTTTACTTATAGATAGGTAGAGAAGGAAAAATTAGGCTAAACAACAAAATAAATAAACAAAATATGCTAGTGCCAAGTTACGCCCCCAAGCCCTTTTATAGTGTTTACATGCAGGCGTACTTTTTAAGACATGGGGCTCTATGCCAATTGTTCCCAATGGGGGTGGATAGATTGGATGTTCTCAGCAACCCAAGTAACCAGGTTTACTACAGTTTGTTTGCAACTAGCTAATCAATGGGCAGTTCAGCTTCTCCTTCCAACAAGCATTGGCATAGCCAATAGGTCTCGCCTTTGGGGCCTTATAAGTGTTTAGGTAGAGCTATTGACTTTGCCAATGTGTTTAAGCTGTGCTGTAGAGAAGTGTGGCTGCTGTGCAGCATGCTGAAAAGTTGTAATAAAAAAGTGCCAGAAGCATTTTTGTTACCTTATATATGACCAAGAAGGCCAAGAGTCTGTGATAGAGTGTCTGTGATAGAGTGTGAGTGTCTGTGATAGAGTGTGAGTGTCTGTGATAGAGAGTGAGTGTCTGTGATAGAGTGTGAGTGTCTGTGATAGAGTGTGAGTGTCTGTGATAGAGTGTGAGTGTCTGTGATAGAGTGTGAGTGTCTGTGATAGAGTGTGAGAGTCTGTGATAGAGTGTGAGAGTCTGTGATAGAGTGTCTGTGATAGAGTGTGAGAGTCTGTGATAGAGTGTCTGTGATAGAGTGTGAGAGTCTGTGATAGAGTGTCTGTGATAGAGTGTGAGAGTGTCTGTGATAGAGTGTGAGAGTGTCTGTGATAGAGTGTGAGAGTGTCTGTGATAGAGTGTGAGAGTGTCTGTGATAGAGTGTGAGAGTGTCTGTGATAGAGTGTGAGAGTGTCTGTGATAGAGTGTGAGAGTGTCTGTGATAGAGTGTGAGAGTGTCTGTGATAGAGTGTGAGAGTCTGTGATAGAGTGTCTGTGATAGAGTGTCTGTGATAGAGTGTGAGAGTGTCTGTGATAGAGTGTGAGAGTGTCTGTGATAGAGTGTGAGAGTCTGTGATAGAGTGTCTGTGATAGAGTGTCTGTGATAGAGTGTGAGAGTCTGTGATAGAGTGTCTGTGATAGAGTGTGAGAGTCTGTGATAGAGTGTCTGTGATAGAGTGTGAGAGTCTGTGATAGAGTGTGAGAGTCTGTGATAGAGTGTCTGTGATAGAGTGTGAGAGTCTGTGATAGAGTGTCTGTGATAGAGTGTGAGTGTCTGTGATAGAGTGTGAGAGTCTGTGATAGAGTGTCTGTGATAGAGTGTCTGTGATAGAGTGTGAGAGTCTGTGATAGAGTGTGAGAGTCTGTGATAGAGTGTCTGTGATAGAGTGTGAGAGTCTGTGATAGAGTGTCTGTGATAGAGTGTGAGAGTCTGTGATAGAGTGTCTGTGATAGAGTGTGAGAGTCTGTGATAGAGTGTCTGTGATAGAGTGTGAGAGTCTGTGATAGAGTGTGAGAGTCTGTGATAGAGTGTCTGTGATAGAGTGTGAGAGTCTGTGATAGAGTGTCTGTGATAGAGTGTGAGAGTCTGTGATAGAGTGTCTGTGATAGAGTGTGAGAGTCTGTGAGAGTGTCTGTGATAGAGTGTGAGAGTCTGTGAGAGTGTCTGTGATAGAGTGTGAGAGTCTGTGAGAGTGTCTGTGATAGAGTGTGAGAGTCTGTGAGAGTGTCTGTGATAGAGTGTGAGAGTCTGTGAGAGTGTCTGTGATAGAGTGTGAGAGTCTGTGAGAGTGTCTGTGATAGAGTGTGAGAGTCTGTGAGAGTGTCTGTGATTGAGAGAGAGAGTGTCTGAGAGTCTGTGAGAGTGTCTGAGAGTCTGTGAGAGTGTCTGAGAGTCTGTGAGAGTGTCTGAGAGTCTGTGAGAGTGTCTGAGAGTGTCTGAGAGTGTCTGAGAGTGTCTGAGAGTGTCTGAGAGTGTCTGAGAGAGAGAGTGTCTGAGAGAGAGAGTGTCTGAGAGAGAGAGTGTCTGAGAGAGAGAGTGTCTGAGAGAGAGAGTGTCTGAGAGAGAGAGTGTCTGAGAGAGAGAGTGTCTGAGAGAGAGAGTGTCTGAGAGAGAGAGTGTCTGAGAGAGAGAGTGTCTGAGAGAGAGAGTGTCTGAGAGAGAGTGTCTGTAAAAGAGTGTCTGTAAAAGAGTGTCTGTAAAAGAGTGTCTGTAAAAGAGTGTCTGTAAAAGAGTGTCTGTAAAAGAGTGTCTGTAAAAGAGTGTCTGTGAAAGAGTGTCTGTGAAAGAGTGTCAGAGAAAGAGTGTCAGAGAAAGAGTGTCAGAGAAAGAGTGTCAGAGAAAGAGTGTCAGAGAAAGAGTGTCAGAGAAAGAGTGTCAGAGAAAGAGTGTCAGAGAAAGTGTCAGAGAAAGTGTCAGAGAAAGTGTCAGAGAAAGTGTCAGAGAAAGAGTGTCAGAGAAAGAGTGTCAGAGAAAGAGTGTCTGAGAAAGAGTGTCTGAGAAAGAGTGTCTGAGAAAGAGTGTCTGAGAAAGAGTGTCTGAGAAAGAGTGTCTGAGAAAGAGTGTCTGAGAAAGAGTGTCTGTATAAGAGTGTCTGTATAAGAGTGTCTGTATAAGAGTGTCTGTATAAGAGTGTCTGTATAAGAGTGTCTGTATAAGAGTGTCTGTATTAGAGTGTCTATTAGAGTGTCTATTAGAGTGTCTATTAGAGTGTCTATTAGAGTGTCTATTAGAGTGTCTATTAGAGTGTCTATTAGAGTGTCTATTAGAGTGTGTGTGTCTGTGAGAGAGTGTCTGTGAGAGAGTGTCTGTGAGAGAGTGTCTGTGAGAGAGTGTCTGTGAGAGAGTGTCTGTGAGAGAGTGTCACATGATTATTGGAATGTTATGTATTTTACACAGCGCTTTGTATCTTGCATCTGTCACTGTGAGCTTCACAAAACTGCAGATTGTGGGTCACTGTCATCCAATATACTCCTTTTATAGTCCTTGAAATTATTTTGCATTTTAACTGGTGATAAAACGCCGATGTTTGCTGCAAGATCTTATACCGCTCGCCAGAAACAGCGCCTTAAAAGCAGGCACTGAGTCACGGCGCTGTGAATCTTTCTGCCAACAGTTTTACTATGTGTCATTTTGTTTCTAGAGAGAGTTTGTCGCTGTTCTCCAACTACATATAATGTAGTCAGCTCCTGTCTGTATTCTGACGAGACACTCTATGAAAATTAGGAGTTTCTTAGCCATGAGGCAACTGACAGAAAACATGTCTTAATGTGCTGAGTCTCATTGTAAATTGCAAGTGCAAAGATCACCACAGTTTCTTTTAACAATCTGCCTGCAGATTAACACAACTAACAGAAGCGGAAGCAAGCACATTTAGTGGATAACGTGTGTCAATTATATAAACAACCCGTGCGTTCAACAGTGTTAAATAAGTTAAAAGCGTCGTGGTCTCACATGATCTATTTATTTTTCAGTTCTACAGCACCCACGAACCTTTTTTCTTTTTATTAGAAGTTGACATTGGAGGTGACAGAAAAAGCAGCTCGTAAGATTTTCAAATGAAATAGGCGCCACAGACTGAAAGTGAGTGAAGTCAATGCCTCTCCATAAAATTATAAGGGCAGGAGCAGACGAAAGAAATAAGCAACAGCTCGGGAGGGGGAAGAACAGAGGCAAGAAGCAACAGAGGGGAGGGGGAGGGTCGAGGGATAGATAAACAAGCACCAGAAAAAGTCTACTGTCTGAGGCGGCATTGGCTTAGTCGGAAGTGAATTGCTCCTTGATGAATTCACATCAGATGCTTCCGAAGTTAAGAATAACAAGCTAACGAGGAGGGAGGGGGAGAAGGGAGGGGGTTGAAGGGAGGGGGGTAGTGAGAGCAGACAGCAAGGTGGTGGAGGAGCATGATTCACGCGCCGGAAGGCTTAATGAGCCATGACAGAAGCGCGTGCTGTGCGCCACGGAAAAAGCTGTGGTCGCACTTTTAAAACCCCACAACTAAATGTCTCGCCAGACCAGCGCAAGCGCTGGATCAGGGCGAGACCTAAAAATGGCACAGCTGCATGACTTCTGTAGTCACATTAAGTGGAAACAGCTACAAGCAACATCCTATTCCTGATATAACCTAGAATCAGGGCTAGGATGATAAAGTGTCTCCTAGGCCTCCAGACAAAACACAAGTTAATGGCTCAAAAGTGTAAGTGTTTATTCTACTTAGGGGGGAGGGGGGGCTGATGAGAAGCTAAGGCTAACCAAAAGATGTCCTTTATTTGAACGTTTGAGAACTCTTTCCTCATATGGTCTGACATACTGCCCAAGTAATTGTAAAGAAGATCTCACGAAGGAAAAAGAAATGTTACTCACCTGTACGCACAGTTCTCCCTCCTGCGTGGTTTAGTCAGATTCACAACCAGGGCACCTTCCTCAGCCTCCCCTGTATTGCTGAGTTTCAAATAGAGCAATGGGACTGAGGAGGTCAAAGTATTATGAGTGCTAGAAGATGGATGTCCTACTTCGGAAGCAGCCTTTGCTTGAGTGTTAAAAAAGAATTAACATGCTTTCCATGTCATCACTGTTAACATTTCTTCATTACATAATGGTTTTAGCATTTATGAATACAACAAAAATATCCACGATGGAGAACCACAATTACAGGCAAGTAACTTTTCACGACTCTAAATTAATGTTGTGGTCATAAGCTTCATTTTCTGTGCATCACTGTGATACCAAACACAGAAGTATGCACATATTTAACAACCACAGTGACTTGTTGCCTCAGTTTATCAGCGAAGATTGGTACTGCTGTGCTGAGGAAACAAACGCTCATTTGGGTCGGGGTAAGGCGGATTCTCAAATGGATGGCCTCAGTCTTTAAGATCACAGACTAAGTAAAACGATGGAATGTGCCCAGACTACTAACAGGTGGTTTTGAATAATTAATGGATTTGTTACGGTAATGGGTTTTTATTGAACACATGGACAATTGCAAAGATTTTTGGGTGATAGTGCGAGAATGATTTCCATCTGTTCCATTTTTGTTGTCAAAATACTAACTACCACTGAACAGGAAAATACTTACAAAGTACAAACAAAAGGATAACAGGGTAGCACACGGTTTAGACAAGGGTAAACTAAGCTACTTCTAGTTTGAAACCCTACCTCTGAGCGATGAAAAGGGGCCCTTGGGTTCTGTCCCTGGTTCCAGATTCCCAATATCCCCTTGACCTGGTGGTCAAAAGAAAGCAGGTGACACAGAAACAGCCTCTAGGTTTCTCTAGTTACAGGCACTCAATGCAGCTAGGAACGGTTGTTCTTGGAAACTCGCTCAGAGTCTGTCTCCGCATTCCAGACAAATAATGCCACATCCAATTGCTCTCTCTGACTTGAAGCCCTCACTTGCTCATGTAAATTGTTCATTTGAGACTACATTTTTATTCAATTCTCTTGCTCAGAGATCAGGAGTAGTTCATATACTAGAGCAAGCATACAACAGCTTCTTGCAAATGTCTGCATCCAAGCCTGAGGGAAGGAAATATATTCACCCTAAAGCTACCAGATAAAACGGGAACATAAAACTTAAACCCACTCAGATGCAGCCATTTTTACGCCTCAACCCACCTGCTTAGCAAAAACAGCAGCCTCAATTGAAGCCAGGCCTTTCAGCATAGGAATAAGCTTTTAGACTCAATTGCCCACACTCCCGAAGATGTAGTGCAAATTGTTTCCAAAGGGAACAGCCCTAGTTGACGGATTTACTACTGAAGCAAGTGCCTTAAACACAAGACCAACCTGCCTGAATTGTGTTGCACGACAGGTATCACAGGGCTATGCCATGATCCCTCTCAATAGGGATCAACATACAAACAGGAATGTCTTCAACCTCCACCATCTGTCTTGCTACAGAAGCTGTACACCAAGGAAGACCCTTACCTTCTATTCACACAGAAACTTAAAAAATAGAAAAGGGTGTAAGGATCTCACCTAAACCAAATTCCCAAACATTAAAACGAGTCCTACCTTCACCACCTTCATCGTCATATTCTATCAGCTTCTGGAGAGAGAGGGCATCTCGGCGGATTTCAGTTGGAATAAGACGATTTTCTAGTAGATAAAGACATGACCAGGGTTATACGCTACATTATCGGATGCATAATTGTGCATTTCTAAATCCTTGATACTGTAGTTCCCATCCATACCATCTAAAGCTCTTTTTAACCTCTGCTTCTTGTCCTCGATGCTGTGCTGTTTCTCTTCAAGTGCCTTCTTGTAGAGGTACTCCCTCCGCAATCGTGCCTCCCGCCTCAACTACAGGATAAAGAAAGTAACAGTGACAACGGCTACAAAAAAATGTTCATCCAATTCAGTGTACAGTCTGTTACAATGTCCCACCCTCTTAGCATGTCCTGCAGTCAAGGTGTAGGAAAGTGCCCCTTTTTGACATGGTCACCCCCACTTTCTGCCTGGTAAATAATGTGATTTCGACTGAAAGTGCACTGGGTTCCTGCTAACCATGCCCCCAATACCAGTGTTCTTTCCCAAAACTGTGCAATTGTTCCCTCAATTGGCAAACCTTTAGCACCCTCTGTAAGTCCCTAGTAAATGATACCCTGGGCTTGAGGTACTAAAGAGGGCCCTTAAGGGCTGCAGCACAAAGTGTGCCAACCTAAGGGACCCCTCACCAAGCACATGCAAGACTGCCATTGCAGGCTGCGTGTCTCGGTGCAGACAAAAGTGAAAACACGACATGTCGCACATCTTTGTGTGCCATGTCCCCTACCACTGCATGTCATATTTGTAAGTCACCACTAAAGCAGACCTAACAGCCCTAAGCCAGGGTGCTGAATATTACATGCAAGGGCATACCTGCATGAGCAGATAAGACCCTGTGCTGGTCAGTTTTATTACTGCCAGTACAAGTGACCAGGGAAGCCATTTTAAAATGCGCTGGACACTGGTGTAAATGAGCTCCCCAGCTACATGATGGCTTCACTGAAAATAGGGAGGTTTGGCATCAAAGATCTCGTATTGGTAAACCCACACTGATGACTGTGTTGAATTTACCAATGCTTGCACCCAAAGGGCACCCTAGAGGTGCCCCCTGAAAACCTACCAGTCTCTGGTGTGCTTGCAGACTGGTTTCTGCCAGCCTGCCACCTGAGCCAGTTCTGATCTCCTAGGGTGAGATCTCAGGAGACCCAGAACAAAAGTCTGCCCGGGAAGAGGTTGTAACACACCCTCCGACAGGATGACATGCTGATTAGACTATTTGTGCCGGCAAGCTTCAAAGAAGCCGCCACCTTTGGAATGTGAATCTGGCTCCCCTAAAAGGAGAGGAAGCCACCCTCCCGTCCAGAGGCACCTAGACAGGTGAGGAAATTAGCTAGTCAGGTAGGCATGCCACCTCCAGGCTAGTACCACCCCTAAGGTGGGATACTGGGAGGTGGAGACGATTTTTTCAGAAGTAGCCATCTTTGTGATGGCATACTTAGGAATTCTGGGACAGGGTTATGCCCACTTTCCACAGAGAGTGGTCCTATAGGGGGATCTCCATTCTTGAGTCGTGTGGTCATTTGTTAATTATTGTGTGTATTTTGCAAATGTGTGGCACTCCTCTGTGTTACACTTAAGGCTGCTCGACCACACTACCCCTTAATAGAGCACTTTGGCATTACATAGCAAGCCCCTGTCCACTCATGAGGGTTCCCCTGGACTCTATGTGATATATCAATAAGTTGATATATCGTGTAAAAAGAGCCAGCTTCCTACACAAGGTAAATCCCTGTAAACAAAAAGTATGTCTCAGAGCAACTCTAAACTGGGATTACTGTAACTAGCTGTCCCAGCACACAACGGAATTATTCACAATATTTTACTACACCCTCCACACCCAATAACGCGTGATCTTTCCAACTGGCAACTTACATCTTGCATAAGCACATTGAAAAACCGGCATTTTTAACAAATGTTCCCTTTATTCCATTGATTTTCCTAGGGATAATACATCTGGCTTTAGGAATCTATTTCCAAATCACCCCCAAATTAGCTTTGCATCTAGGGGTTAGCTAGATATCTTTCTAACGAGTTCCTATTGACTTATTTGTTGGTCTGTTCTTGAGCTGAAAAAACGCTGCTTTTACTTGGTTTTTCATGCTGAAATGGATTCCAATGTACCTTTGTGCCACTTCCCGCCAACGCGAAGCATAGCAATATTTTTAAGTGGACTATCAAATGGTTTGGGGCTTTCTGTTCTAGCATTACTAGATTGTCCAAAAGCCTGATACAGATAGTCAACACACCATGATAATGTGAAATTAATGCATTTAATTAAGAAACATACGTCCAGCTCTGCTTTAAGCTGAATAAACCTCTAAAAGAGGGTACTGACAGACACTGGAAAAACGAGTGAAACTGATATCTGTAAAACCGTCAGTGCGTGGTGCACTTCGGAGAAGTCAGAAACATGGCGACACAGATCTTCTGCTGTAGTTTAGGTGCCCCAGCCATGCAGCCATATTCTCGCTGGTAGAAACCCACCTCCCTACCACCTGGTCAGAAGTCCTCACCATGTCACTATAGCCTATCGGAGTACAAACCATCTGCCAGCTAGTCTGGAACCCCAACCCAGCATATGACAGCCCTCCTGGTGCAGACCATCCACCTGAAGTCAGAAGCCTTAGCCAGGCACATCAGCCCCACGTACAGACTTCCATAATGCTCAGGTGAGTCCCCATTACCCATAGTAATGAGACATGGTGCCTCATACTGTCTAATCCTACAGTCAGTGCTGAACCTTCTTTCATTCATGGCCTGTCGGTTGCTCATACGATGCACCTGCACACGTCCCATGGCACTACAGAGATAAGGAGATTAACAAGGATGCTCTAATCTTACAAGTGGAGAAGAGTGTAAGGCCTCTTCTCTGGGTCTTAAGGCAGTCTGCAGGTACTGGGCATGATCCTGTGTGGGTATTTCTATTTACTACTGATGACCCAACAACATACTTTGCATCCAATTGGATAACCAAATAACTATCTGGGCACTACTGGACTCTTCATTAGGTAGGGAGGGCAAGCCGCCAAGGCTTACTCTTGATAGAAGATGGTGAAAACCACTGAATGACAGCAACGTCCAGTCAGTGCTATCACTTCAAAGATGAATACTACTTAGATCCGTCGATAAAAAGCAGCTATAAATACTATGAATACCAAAAACTACAAGGCGCTAGCAAATTCTATGGCTCAGATATTACAACTATTGTATTTATATCTCCTAGGCGCTAGATACTAGATTTTCTGTAATGCAAGACAGCCAGTCAAAATTATCTTCTGATTTACTCTGGAAAGCTTTCAAACTCATCTACCGTGTGCAAAGACTTTCCCCACAGATTTGGGGGAAGGTATACAGAAGCAGTGTTTTCAAATGAAGTCCTTGATGTGCCCAAGCTGGATATGTGTGGGTTAAAGTCTCATCATCCGAGTTTCCAGCATACAAAAATCCCTAATCAAAAGCCAGGCCTCACAGGAACCCATCCAATTAGGGCAGTGATGCAGTTCAGTGTTTGTTCAGAATTCCAAAATTCAAGTCAGTGTTGTCTGGGGTTCCGGTCGGCAGTGCCTGGCTAAAACGCAGTTCACTGGGATTCAGAAATCGGTTACAGGCCCAACTGATGGCAAAGTATTTTTTAATGGGGCAGATGTATTTGTGAGCCAGCACTCAGTATGCAGTCACCTGGATGTCTACGCCTTAGGGCCCATATCAATGCCCTGGCAGGAACCAAAACCTTTACCAATTCCACCAAGAACTGGGCTTTATGGTTATGGCTCAAGAGTGACTTTAAATAAAGATATCTTCACTTCTGAGCTAGAGATGGTTCAAATGGTTTCAGAATCAGGACGACCTGCTCCAGCCAACAGATTTGGGACCCGGGTCATTGATATTAATGAGGACGATCTCCTGGTCCCTCCCGGACTACAGAAGGGGTGAAAAAGGCACCCAAAGAGTATAGGGCGGGTCAGCGAGGATGAAGTCTAACCAAATCTGTGAAAACAAGCAAAACTGCAACCCTGTGACTGATGCAACGTTGACCATTTCTTCTCCTGGTCAGCTGCAATACAGAAATTTCAAGGGTCTGATATAATATTGATCTGTAGAGGCCTGCTTCAAGCAGCTTCTGCAGTCAGTGAGTCCTTAGTGCAAACAGTTTCAGGGATTAGGTCATCTGTTCTCCTGACAAGCGCAGACCAGGTCCTCTTACAAACTGGTAAGTTCTCTCCTCAAGTCACAGCAGCAAAACTTATTATAAGAATCCACAATTATACCCAGTTTGGATAGAGAGCATCAACCTGGCAGAGTTTCAGCTCCTGTGTACATGTTTGCTATGCATAAGTGCACAGAATCCTCAGGAAGAGAAAACGAAATACAGCTCACTGGCTCAAGGACGAGAATTTCGTCTACTTTGGTGGCCAATGTGTTGAATAGTTCTTCTAATCAAGGAGAAATGCATCCTTCCTTTGTGTACAGGTTTTCCCTGTACTTCTGGTGAAAAGAGCAACATTTCAGATTAGTCTGAACAGTCCACAGTGCATAGCACATGCTGTTGCCCTGATGGCTTGTAGAAACACAGTAAGAGGGGAGGGGTGGATTTCATCCGCTAGACTGATAATCTCTTCCACACACCTTGCACAAAAGTCTTCAGGAACAGAAACCAGAGAGCTAGACATATATATATATATATATATATATATATATATATATATATATATATATATATATACACACACACACACATTTGCACAGTGAAAATGTCATACCATGGCAATCTGAGGTAATGTTTATTTTTTATTTAAAGTAAATGCCATCATTCATTCCTAAATCCCCGTCACCAATCGATGCAGTTCCTCAATTTACAATTTTGTCATATGTTCTATCCAAGTCTTCAATCTAGGAATGCAATGAAAATTTCAAATAAAAAATAACCATTTTAATAGAATAGTAAAGGTACTTCTAGCAGCCAGGTGTACTTAGAACAGGTATATATATTTTTTATCTTTAATGCACATCACAGGAAAATATGATTCTTATTTGCACAAAGAAAAAGTGCTTCTGGTTTTGAATTACTGTAACCTGAAGACGTGGTTTAAACACACAAGGATGACTGAAAAAATAAACAAGCATTGGCATAGCCAATAGGTCTCGCATTATTAAAGTTTGAGCTATTTGCATTGCTAAATAATGCAACACCAATAGCTCAAACTTTAATAATGCACTGGTGGTGCGTGGGAACAAACATTAGGGTTTGCGTGACTACAGACTTTCACCATGTGTGTGGGAACAAACTTTAGGGTTTGTGTGACTACAGACAGTCATAAGGGGAGTGACCACACATTCACAGGATATGCAGGATCAACCTAAAAAAGTAAGACTACAAACTTTCACATGGCATGCAGGAACAAACTTTACAGTTTGTATGGCTTAACTGTCACAAGGGTTGTGAGTCTAAACTTTCACAAGGTGTATGTGATAATGTGAGAGCAAACTTTCAAGCCATCACTGGTTGAATGGGATCCATCTTTATAAGTTGTGTGACTGCATGCTTTCAAATAATGTGTTAGAAAATAATTTACCAGGGGTGCGACTTCTAATTGTCACTGGGTGAGTGGCAGCACACGTTACAGGGTATGTTAGTAAATGCTTTCACAGCATGTGATAGAAACAACCTTTCAAAGGGTATGTCACCAACAAACAAACAGGATGCGCAGCTATTTTCTCATGGTATGATCTGTACAAACGTTAAACGGTGTGCCTCAAACTTTCACACGGTTATCAGGAACATACTTAGCAGGGTGTGCGAGGTGAAACTTGTACAGGATATGTGACTACAAACAACGGGGTCTGCGATTATAAATGTCACAAGATATGTGACTATATTTTTTCTTAGGATGTCTGACTACAAATCTTCACATGTGGTGTGTCTACAAACTTCCACTAGGTGCGCGGCAACTAACTTAGAAGGGTGTGTGAGGCAAAGCTTGCACAAGACCTGTGACTACAAAGTGACTATAAACTTCCACGGGTGTGCGACTACAATTTTTCATAAGATGTACGACTACAAACCTACAAACTGTCACAGATGGTGTGACCATGCACTTTCACAGGATGTGTGACTACAAACTTTCAAAGGATGTGTGGGAACAAACTTCACAGGGTGTATGATTGCAAACAGTCACGGGGTCAGGCAGGTGGACACGTCACTGGGCGAGATGAGAGGTGGGTGCAAATTCCAGGAGGGTCTGAAAGCTGGGCAGTCGCTGGGCACACATTCCTGTACCTGGCACGGCGCGGCGGCTGACCAGTGCCCCTCCTTTGTCATTGGAGAATGGCTAGAAACAAGTGCCCCGCCCCCATATCAGCGAGGTGGGGTAAGTAAACCAGGCAGGATATAGCACCCCTGTCCACGGGTTATAAGGGGGGGCAGCAGTTTTTGTGTTCACACATGTGCTTAATCCATGTCCCCGCTCTGTGCGTGCACCTCATCTTTTGTCCAGAGGTGGGAATAACCCCTTCTTAACATATGAGGCCTGTGAGGGGCCAATGAAGGGGCCTCAGCACCAAGCCCATGAACCCACAACCTGGCCACACCAGCAGTAACTAAACCTCCTCACCTGCCCGCACTACATGGGATCTTTTGAAATCATCTTCCACCATGCAGTCTTAAATCTTCTAGCCTTTACATGATTCCTCGTTTTCAGAAATCTCGCCGTGTTGGTCCAGCTTTCTTCTTTCTAATGACCTAGGCTTGGAACAATCTTACAATGGCTACGAGAGGTAGAAAAAAACCCTATATTCTGGGTGGGTAGGAACCTCCGTACTTTTCTATTCTCATGTCGTGAGCCTGATCCGCCTTTGAATTTTTACTTTTGGTATGTGCCCATTACTGACTGCGTGGAAACCTTTTACCTAGTGCTGCCATCTTTCATGAGAAAATACTGGCACTGTGTGCGTGTTTTGGGCTCTGAGCCAGGAGCCGGTACAGGACTAATAGTTTGTGCTAAAATCCTCTGTATTCTTTAAAAGCAATTCTGCGACTAGTTGCTTTCGAAATCATTAAGGAATTGCCTACACATTTGGTTTGTTTTCGTCTGGTATTTTTTTTAATGCAAGTTTATGTTTAAAAAGAGGAAAAAATACTAGACTTAAATGACTTTCTGGAGTGTTTTTTCACCTTTCTAGTACAAAAATAGCGACCAGTCCAGTAAAATCATGATCAGGTGGCAATCCTACTTGTCCCTGGGTAAGAGCTGTGCTTTATGAGTTAAGTAAATGAACCAGTCTCTGCAGATAGCTTGGAAAACAGGTCACCCTCTAACTCTCTCCAGGTGGCACAGCTTGACACCAACATTTCATAATTTCCCTCTTCACCAACCTCTCTTCATAACCCTGAGCAAGAAATTGAGAGGGGTAGTTAGAATCAGATAACCGGGGTTGGTTCAGCATCAGCAAGCCCCCCTCAAAAACACGAAAGAAGCGTGGCCCCAGCTAACAAATTGTCAAAAAAACACATTTTCAGACAGATGTTAGCGCCAGTCTTGATACACGTCTGGGTGGAGCTCAACTCCACAGCTGAAACGTCTCTCAGCAAAATCGGGTACACGCGGATTGTACCAGACGGTATTATTTATTTATATTTTAACTTTCCATTCAAACGCCTCCCTGTGCGCTGCAGGGCTTAGCAGATGCGCCGGAGAAAGCCAGCCATGGCGTTAGAGCTGCAGTCGCACCGGCGATACACAAAGCAGGCGGCACAGGCAGGTCGACATGCCTGCACAGACCTCCTTCCCAGCCCTGTCATCGGAGCGGTGCCGAGGACTGCAGAGAAGCAGCAGCGTGAGGCGACGCCCACGCCTGGCTGCGCGCACTGCCACTTCACACTGCAACCAGAGGCCTTTGCGCGAAGGACAGGAAACCTGTCCAAGGTTCCGGCACGCGCGAAACGGGGGGGGGGGGATCTCGCGCGTAGAGGTGGGCGAGTCAAGTCAACAAATGAACAGAAAGAGCCGAGGCAAGAATCTGGCTTGGTCCAGGAGCCCGTGTACCAGCCGAGCCTTCAAACAATTCGGCATGTAAAGAAAGCCAAATATATCACGTGAAAATATGATAAAGCCATGTCACAAAAAAAAAAAAACAACAATAAAAAAGTGTATTGGTTTAACACGTGGAAGCATCTCACTTTACTATCTCAGACTGCATAAATGCACTGAGAGTTATTTATTAAAAGTGGCAGTGTTTAAACATGAACTTAGCACCATTGACGCCCTCCCTCCCCTATGATGACAATGCCACTAGGGAACCAAAAGAAAGTAAGTTGTCGTGTGTACCCTATGTGTGGTCTAGATTCTCGTAATGTATGAAGCAACATAGTTTTAAATCGAACTGAAGAAGTGTTTATACAGCACACATCCCGAATTCACGTATTTGAAGGTGATCTACGTGAGCATGAAAAAGGAGGCTCGGTGAAATAAAATATTCGTCTAGGATCACACAAGTTGGTTCAGCTGGGGCTGAACCAAGGTTTTCTGATTTCACATTGTGCAATTCAGCCACTAGAGGAGCATCTCTTTTTGTCTCCTCCCTTCTTTTTTTATTTATTTTTTTACATCAAAGATCACTGCTTTGTTTTGAATTCTTTGTGCATCACGTTAGAGTGTGGGTGGCATGCAAAGTCAGATGAAATTCGGCTCGTTTTGGGCTCGATAGGCCTAGGGAACCTCGAGCAGAGCCTGACATCTAACTCGAGATGTCAGGGGCTTGCCCAACTCTAACGCACACAATACTCAGTAAGGAACAGGGGTGTAGCTATCAGTAGTGCAGCGGTACTCGGCTTCAGGGTCCCACTGCACTTCTGATTTGGCTGTATTTCAGTAACAGAACATTGGGGCAAAAGGGGGGGGGGGCAGTTTCTTTGCTTTCACCAGGTGGCACACAGCACCTGCCACTGGCAAGAAACAGAGATTAAACTTGACAACCAAACTGATTTAGTCGGCAGGCTAGCTGTTTTTACTGAGTCTGACGCCTGCAGATTTTTTGAAGTCATTTTACCCCTCTCGGAGAAGCTGTGGATTGAACCGTTTTATATACGAAAACTATCTTCTGAAGTTACATGACAACAACTTTCTAAAAGCACCACAGTATCTGGAAATGCAACCCGCACTTTAGCTACTGGAGTTAATAACTGACCGCATTACACATCAGTGATACATTTACGTGTTAGGACATGTATTAGCGAGGTTAAGGCCGACCAAAGTGCTCAAAAGTCGCTCTTGTATGACGTAATTTAAGCCTCATATTGTCAGCTGGGTCTCAAAACACCCTGTCATTTCATCTGCTCTGTGCCTCATGTCATGTGATGCAAGCTCCTGTGATAAGCCTAAAGTCTTGTGAAATGATTTCCTGTGATGCTTTCTTTATGCCAATTGGCGGTTTTTAAACCAGAAAAATCCTTTTTTTGTGATTATAGAATGTTAGCAAGTATGTGACAGATCTCGAGCCATTTTGTTGTAAAGCACGCGGTCACTGTACAAGTGGTCTCATGGCGCTACGCATTTAGTCAGGTGAGTTGATGGGAGCCATGTTGCAAATAGATGCGTGTGACTTGTTGCAAAATTCCATATGATTTGTATCCAAGAACAAAATGGAGCGTCATTTGTCAGCAAGCCTCTCTATGACTTCTATACACTGCAGAACCCCCGAACCGTCACATTTCCATAATATGCACAGACACCGTGCAGAACAAAAAAAAAAGCACGGAATCGAAGCCTGTGGTGCGCGCGCACCACAGAAGAGCAGAACGGGAATCAAAACTAGTGGTGCGCGCGCACCACAGAGGAGCCGGGGAGCCTGTCGTCCGTGCCGCGCGCTGATGCGCGTCCTAGACACGGACGAGGAATGGGCGGAGCAAAGGCGGGACATGCGCCCGCCTTGCCCAATTGCGTGCCGCTTTTTTGAGAAAACGCACGCTACAGCTAATTGCAGGCTTCAGAAAGCTAACCACACGCACGAGCGTGTGGTTCGCTTTCTAAAGCCCGTACAAAAGGTCTCGCGCTGCACGAGCAGTGCTGCACACTGCAACGCTAGGCGTGAGACCTAAAAAGCATACCGAAATAAAAGATACAAGCATTGGCAAAGCCAATAAGTCTTGCCCATGTGGGAGCTATTGGCTTTGGCAATGTGTTTTAGCTGGTATGTGCACATGGCTGGGGTTCAGCATGGCTAAAAGTTACTGGCGGGGTGGGATAGATTGAGGTAGATTTGAGTGGAGTGGGATAGGCTGGAGTGGTGCGGATTAGGGTCTATTGGAGTGGGGTGGAGTTGATTGGGGTAGATTTGAGTAGATTGGGGTAGTTTGTGGTAGACTGGAGTGGGGTACAGTGGCGAGGAGTTGGATAGACTGCAGTGGAGTTTGGAGGGGAATGGGGTAAATTGGAGTGGGGTAGACGAGCAGAGTGGGGCTAGATTTGAGTAGAGTGTGGTAGATTGGGGCGGTGTGGGGTAGACTGGAGTGGGGTTGAGTGGCGTGTCATAGAGTGCTTAGAGGGGCGGGGCATAGAGTGGAGTGACAAAGAATGGAGTGGAAGGGCAACAAGTGGAATGGCATAGTGTGGAGTATGGATGGTGTGGTAGCGCACTGCCATTACAGACAACACATTTTCAATTGAAATGACCATTACATTTGCACCAAAATACGGTTTTACTGCACACAAACAATGTGTGCAAATGTCATCACCCTAGTGTATTGTTTTTTGATCATATTCAAATATTTGTTTCCACCAAACTTCAGAATTACAAAAAATTGTCATTTGTACTAATTCTGAAACATCAGCGCAGTTCTTTTTTTGTTGTGTGCTAAAAAAAAAAAGAAAAAAAAAAAAAGACATCCTACACCTTCTCCTCTTACTTGGATATTCAGCAGGATTATCACAAATTCTCTCACTTTGAAGTCACAGAAAGAAAAGTAAACACCAAGCTCCCTTGGGAGAGAGTGTTTGACCTCAGTCTATGAATGCACAGTAAATGTGACAAGATAAGAACAAGATTTAAAGGCCTGTTTACAGAAAGCGAATTTGAGGAAGAATACAGTAAACAAGGTTTGGGCAACAGGAGGGACAAACTCAAGGTGCACAGCCTAAAGCAAATGAAGCCAGCAAATAGAAAGCCAGAAAATGTGCATTACAAACCACAAAGCCAATGGTAAGCAACGGGCAGAATGTATTCCTAGATCAGCTTTCTAAATGTCCCCAAGGTGTCCTTAGCAAACCAGACAACTGCACTCTCTGGTAGGCTTCGACCTAAAAAGAAAACTATTAAAGTAAAGTATTGGCCCACTAACTCAGGCAGCGAAGGGCACTATTTAGGCTAATGTGCACTGGATCTAGGAAAGTCGCCACTCAGAGTGAAAGAGAGCCAATGGCTGGTCCAATTCCCAAACACACAAAAGGTAATGGGAAAGTACTTGCAATATATCAGACTACTGTCAATCGCTTGGGGTAGCGTTCCATCCCAACGTGCTTCTGCCCACCACGCCACTTCAGATTAGACCTAGGCATCTGCAAATCAGTCTTGACCCTGCTCCAATAAAGGACAGTAGAGCCCGAACTGCCAAGCCAGGTCCTCTCTGAAGCGGAACACAATCAACCTAGGACCAGTTTTAGTCTGATAGGGCCTCTTCAGTAGGGTTTAGTTTAGTTACATTAGCACAGTGAGCAAGGGTCCCACGTGTGGGTATTCCCTTGGCCACTTAGGGTGTTACATCAAACACACAAAAAGTGACAGGAGGGATGCTTAAATAAGTCTAACCACTGGCAATCGCTTGGGTCAGCATTCCAACCCTTCGTTCTTTTGCCCACCATGCAACCTCGGATTAGACCCTTGCTCACTGTGCCACTGGATAACCTAAGTGAAATACTGTATGCTGTGGTGAGAAGCAAAACTCTAATTTATGAAGAAGGCTGACCCAAAGAGACTACATAAATGGATATGTATACATTTGTGTTTTTTTTTTTTATTACATGAAGCTGGCGAAGAAAAAAAAAAAAATCAAGCAGTCTCTACACTAGATCTAAAACAGAGAATCTGAGTGTGTACAGTTTTTCAAGCCATGCACTGAACTTTTGTTCCGACAGTGACTAAGTCAGTGTTACTTTAAGGGGCTGGCACCATGTAATTGTAATTATATAGCTCTTACTACCCCTGACGAGGCGCTGAAGCGCTTTTCAGCAAGTAGCACGCTACTACGAAACCCAAAAGGATTAGTGGTGGATTAGCAGGGGCAGCTCCTCCGCTATGGCGGAGGGGCAGCTCCTCCACTATGGCGGAGGAGCGTCACCCCAGTGCTGCTACCCAGCAGAGGCAACAGTGAAAAATTAAATGATTTTATTGCCATTTTCTTTTTCACCATTGCCTCTGCTGGGCAGCCGAGTTGCTGTACGGGGTTGGGCCATTCTCCTGAGCATGAGGAAGTGGTGTGGGCACTAAGTACGCATGACGGTTTGGTCGGCCGTTTTATGCCGGCCAAACCATCATGCACACTTAGCATTTCTCCACCAGGCTGTGTTGTGCAGCCGGGTAGAGAAAAGCCACAGGCTCCCAGGCACGGTCTGAGCGGCAAAACAGGCCGCTCAGACCAATCCCAGCGCTGCTCTCATGCATTCCCAGCATGAGAGCAGCACTGGGATTGACATCTGGGAGCCTGCGCAGTGTGCGCCAGTCAGGGATCGGGAGAGGAGGAAGACTCAGCATCATGTAAGTCTCAATTCATTTATTATATATAGATTTTTTATGTATTTATGCCCCCCTCCGCCGCCCTACCACTTCCCATCGGGGTCAGCCGCCACTGTGGATTAGTATAGGGAAATATGAGTAGTATTAGTATAGGGAGGTACGAGTTAATTTGAGCAGAGTACATGTGAGTCTGTTATTTATATTGAACAGAGTAAAGATAGAAGAAGGAAACAAAACAAAGCGTTAACTGGGAGATCATAGTAGTAGTTGAGGTCTGGAATGAGTAAAGGAGAGATGAAGGGAAGAGCCTGTATCCATTAATGAACATAATTCAACAACAAAATACTTACAGTGCTTCCTCCAGATCCCATTCCAGTGGGGAACCTCTCTTAATCCTGTACCCCAGAAATTATACACCATCCGAAACGACTCAAACTCCGCTTCCAAGACACAACCTTCATTACTCCAACCAACACACAACCGCTCCATACATCAGCACAATTCACTGCATAGATCACTGTAATATGGGGAATGTAAGGTCAAAAATCTTTTATCATTTCCCAACATACTGAAAGGACCCGTGAAATCAAGACCTAATTTTTCCCATGCATTGTTAGGCCAACTGACTGGAATTAAAGGTAAGGTAGTGGTTCTCCAATGCTTGTCCGAACACAAACATTCTGCACATGTTTCAACAAATCTTCTAACTTGACCATCAATCCCTGGCCACCAATACATCTGTTTAATCTTTTCACAGTGGCAGAAATTCCCAGATGTCCTTCATGAGCTAAGGAAACAATTTTTGACCTAAGACCACTGGGAGGAACGAACAAATCTTGTCTGACAAGTATATCATTGACAACAGACAACTCAGGTGCTACCTGACAAAAATTCTTCAATTCTGTGGTCAAGCTTCTATCATTAGGCCAACCGTCAACAAGACACTTCTTCACCTGCATCATACAATCATCTTTATCACAATACTCCAACCATTCTTTTTCAGATATTTTGAACTGTTCACTAACATCATTAACAGTGAAAACACACTCCATCTCCTCCCCATCTTTCTCACATCCAATCACATTGTCACATAAAACTGGTAAGCGGGATAAACAGTCAGCTCTTACATTTTTTCCCCCTGGAATGTACTTTATATCGAAATTGAACTCCTGTAACCTTGCCAACAATCTTATTAATCTTGAATATGCATTATTGGAACAGCTGTCACCTAACATATATATCAATGGTTTGTGATCTGTGTGTAACTCATATCTTGTACCCCAAACATACATCTTGAATTTCTCAGATGCCCATGAACAGGCAAGTGCCTTTCGTGCCTAGTCTGGAATTCTTGAGGAAGGAGCATACTACAATCACACAGCCACATCCCACTAAGAACTGAAAGAGGCGCCTGATCCACGTGTTCACAGCCCAGCTCCAGCCCACACAACCCCGTCCCCCACAAATAACACAGATTTCACTGGAACCCCCGGGTTTCAGACAAAACGTGGGGCCCTTCACAATACGCCAAACGCCACCCCAGAGCCTGGAAGCACCCTTAAACTCACCATGGCAGCAGATCACACAGCTCACGTGGGGCAACGGAACCCACCAACAACCCCGGCCGCCATTCGCTATGGTTATCATAGAAATGAAAAACACACTCAACGGCCTCCATGTTGGAACGGGGATCGTACGTATGCTACAGGATGAGCTTACCCAGCTTTGAAATTATATAGCGGTCATCACTAGAGTAGAAAACACCCCTTACCCTTTAAATAAGGTGCTTTGTTTAATTGAAGTTCTACTTCATTTCCGGTTGTCTATTGCAAACTAAATCAGACGAAGCTCTGTTATTTATAGCGGTTATACTGGGCAATAGTTTACATTTTAGTCTGTCTTTTGTGTTATCAGTACGGCAGTAAACCTCAAATTGTCTTTATGAAATGTGAAGTACACGAAAATGCCCCCGTTCTAAAATGGCCGCTACAGTGACGTCTAAGCGGCACTGCGCACGCTCGAGATGCTTCCGGGTCTCCAAGGTCACATGATATATTCAGAGAGCACTAACTCACTAGCAGCTCAAGCCAGGAAATGAAATAGAAGAGTCTAGCAGAAGAAGCAAGAGGAAAGGAGCACCAGGTGAGACCCCAAGCACCGAGGCCTGCTCTTACGGCAGCTTTACACGATTATATAGCAATGCATAGGCGTACATGCAATACTGTATTGTAATTGCATTTAAATAGCCCATAACACCCTTTGAAGAGGCATCGAAACGCTTTACGGTAAGGACAAGGTTACTCCTGAATCCAAGGCCAGTTGTGAAACCAGTGATTGTTGGATATTGGGATTAGTCTTGTCCTTTCAATAACTATTCCACGCATTTACTTAAGTTTATTTGAGGTAGATTAAATGAATGGAAAGGAGATTGGTGTGGTCATAGTGGGGTGAGTTCATGCAAATGGTTGGTGGGATGAATAGATAGATTAGAGGAGTTTAGGTATTGTTAGGTTGCAAGAATGTAGTTCGTTCTTGCCAGCAGACTTGATTCCGGCGGGACACTCCCGATGTTTGAAATAAAAAATGTCTTTATTCTAGCTGCTCGGGCATACAACTTAAAGTAGGGTATAATAAGAGAAAGAAGGCATGTAGCGGATGAAAGGTAAAGATAGGGTCACTTGAAGGAAAGAAATGAGATGGAACAATCAAAAGTTTGTTGATGTCATTGTAATGCCTATTCTTTGTCTTTGAGCTGGTATCCAGTCAGCTACACTATACCATTCGGTAGCATCTGCCCCATGGTGATGCCCCCACCCTCCTCTAACCTATTACAGTAGTCCCCTCCGTGATGGCCCATTCCTTTGTTCCCATGCTGGCAGTCACTCTCCCAGCCTATGTCACAAGCTCGTGCCCATCTCCAAACATCCTTCCCACTCCCATGTTCTCCTTTGCTACTATACTGGAATTGCATAATTGCATACTTTGATTATGCTCAGTCCCCCTTCCCCACGCCAGTATCATACATAAAGTGATACCCCTATGTTGGTCAACATCGTCCGTGATTTGTAGCACCCCATCCAGGTTTCTTAACCCCCCTTCTTCATATCTCCTTCCTCTATTCTGCACGACTACCCCTTCCTCTCCTAAGCTTGACATTAATGCCCTTTCCCCTGGGCTGCACCACCTTCTTATTTGCACTGTCACCCCACACTTACTCCCTTGTAGGTGTGACTCTCCACCCAATGTTATGTTATATCAAACGTATAAAGCGCACGTTCACCATAGGTTTCTTGGCGCCTAGGTAAAGAAAGCAACATCTGCTCAGATTATTAACAGTAGGCTTGTGTGAACAGCCAGGTTTTCAACCGCTTCCTGAAACCCATGTAGTTGGCTTCTAGTCTAATTTCAACTGGGAGTGAGTTCCTAATATGGGGACCTATCACTGAGAATATTGCTCCTCCCAACCTTTTTGTTCTTAAATCTTGGAACCGTTAAAAGGTTCAAGTGGGCAGATCTGAGACTGCGTTTCGGGGTATATCTCTAGATTCTTGAGGATATAAACTTTGGGCTTTTGTTGCGGAGAGATTTGTAGATAATACAGCCTGTTTTGAAGATGGTCCGTTGAGCCACCGGAAACCAATGTAATTTCTTCATCAGTTTGATGTGACAGTGCCTCAGTTGTTGAAAGACCAGTGTCGCTGCCTGGTTCTGTACCATTTGAAGTCTGTGGTTGAGGCCTATTGGCAGTTCCAGGTAAAGGGCATTTGCATAATCAGTTCTAGATGGGACTAGAGCAATGATAATCTAGATAATTACTTCCATAGAGAAAATGTTTCTACATTTCCTAAGTTGAAGGAAGCATGATGACGTTACTGCTCCTATCTGTGAATTCATGGATACATTTTCATCAATTTGGATGCCCAGACTTTTTACAGTTTTTTTTGGTATGGGGGGGGAGACCCATCTCCTTCGGCCAATGAGATGGATTCCACCGGTTGACCTAGTTATTGATGACAACGATCTCTGTCTTATCAGAGTTGAGTTTTAGTTGATTATCTTTCATCCAGTTTCTTATGTATAGCATAATGTTTTGGAAAGCTTCCCTTGATTCCGACGTATCATCGATGGTGAAGATTAGCTGCAGATCGTCAGCGTAGTTGTAGAATTTTGCCTTCTTTTGCTGGAGGGTGTGTACCAGCGGGCGAATATAAAGATTGAAAATATGTGGGGATAAGACCAGCCCTGTGGTACTCCACAACTCAAATGGACTTTAGCTGAGCAGTAAGGGGAGAGGCAAACTGACTGGGTACAATCTTTAAGAAAGGATGTCATCCAATCTAGGGTGACCCCTTGTATGCCTGCGGCCTCGATTCGGTCGACCAAAATTACATGCTCCACTGTGTCAAAGGCCGCAGAGAGATCCAGCAGCGCCAATGCCAGAGTACTGCCTCCATCCGCTTGTTCTCTCAAGTCATCTACCACAGATAGAATGACTGATTCAGTGGAGTGAATGGGGCGGAATCCTGTTTGGTGAGGATCAAGAAATTTAGAATTCTTTAAGAAGGAGCATAAGCAATGCGCCACATGTGCCTCTAAGATTTTTGATAGGTAGGGAAAAAGGGAGATGGGTCTGTAGTTTTTCAGCGACAGAGGGTCCTCACATAGTTTTTTCTGGCTTGGGATTATCACAGCCTCTTTAAAGGATTTGGGGACATGAACCTGAGTTAAGGATTGATTCAGAAGGGATAGGGCGATTTCTGTAAAGGAGGAGAAGATGAATTTATGGATCCGTGAGGGACATACATCTTTTGGAGATCCAGATTTAACTTTTGTCATTTGAGAAGGTCTTGACTGATAAGGGGAAAAGTTGTCAGAGAAAAGGGATTTCGATTTTCAGGTGTAGTCATTAAATCTAACGTTTTGTCTGGAATGGTATCTTTTATCTCCTTTATTTTGTCCACAAAAAATGACTTTTGACTTATTTCCTAGAGTTCATTACTTTATTTGAGAAGAATGTTACTTTAGCCTGCAAAATAGCTTTTTTTTAAAATAGTTTTTCATGTTTTGAACAAAAATTTCCTTATTACCGGGTAGGTATGTTTCCTCCATTTCCGATCTGCCTGGCGCAGTTGTAATTTGGCTGTCTTTAAATCTTCCGAGAACCATTTATCGCCTCATGGCGTCGAACAGATCTTGTTCTTTGAAATGGGGCATGTAAATTGCTGGCTGTTGTTTTCCAGTCTTTTATTGCTTCTTCAAATTCATCCAGGATCTTCGTTAAGAGGGGCAATTTAGATGACAAGGTGTCATGGAAGGATTTCATATTTATACGGTTCCAGTTTCTTGAGTTAATTCCTGGGTGAGTGGTGATTTTATGTAAGGTAGGCTCCCCTAGGGTGAACCTGATTTAACACTCTCCTTTTCTGCTGCCCTCATTCCTTGCTTGGCTTACTTTATAGAACAGTTTTTTCATGGATCGGTCATAGCAAGTGTGTAATGGTAAACATAAAGCACAGGTGGGCGCACATGCACTACATATCACATTTATCATTCTGTCACAGAGCATAGTCAAATTACAATTGTAGTGCATAGGTGCACATCATCAGTCCCCCATATCAGTGACATTCAGCCAGACATAATTGTTTTTTCACAACTATCAGGACTGTGCATGCTGGAACTAGAAGTCTCAAGTTTCCCAATATAAGAATTGCCATGAAAGTCGCAGTATGTGGCTAAAAAATCAGGACTGACCGAAGTCTCCCTTGTGAACTATGGCTAGGTGCATAGCCCTCAACCTTTAGCAGGAGTTTTGCAGGTGAGATTTCACGATGTGCTCTGATCCATGCCAACCCTGATTTTGGGAAGAGGAGTCCCATATTATATTTTTTTAGCCAGTCACATTATTTAAACTTTTTGGGCCTATTTTAATAATTTGCTAAAGATTTGTTTTACTGCCACTGCTAGGCTACCTGTCTTTGTGAGGTTGTATTTTTCGAAGTAACACTGTTTTGATCACTGGCCTCTGACTGCTACACTTAACTCTTGACTTTAAAACTGTGAGCAAACATTTTGTTTAGCGGGTTGTCAGAGCCTTCGATCTGCAGCATACAGCAGCATGACAGCCCAGGCTGGTGGAGAAGAGGCTAGTGGGTGAACAGGAGTAAGACCCCCCTCAGGCACGTGTCACCCTCCAAAGGTGTATGAGTTTGGAGGTATGTCATTCACTGCTATGGACTGTATGGCCCACATTTTACATATCCCAGTGAGCCACGATAAAACAATGCATAGATGCACACTGTTTCCATATAACATTTTGTGTTGTGTAAATGCATACAGTAGGAACAGCAACATGCTTAAGTGCACACATTATATCCATCCATATCATATGGTCATGTTATTTTGTGTTGCTTATTTGTATAGAATTTTATGTAACCACAAGACTGCCACATAATACTGCGAGTCGCCAGAAGAGATTGAAAAGTAATATTCCAGAGAGTACAAAAGGAGACAACAGTATACAGGGAATAAACGATAGCTTTTTTGGTGAAGGGATCTTGCTCAAGATCACAACGGACAAAGCAATATTGAATAGTAAGTCTTCGGTATTTATATCAGTTTTTGTTTTTTTGTTGCTATGGCAAAGACTTGGGGCCTGATTTAGATCTCAGTGTACAGGTTACTCCATCACAACGGTGACTGATATCCTGTCTGCCGAAATATAAATCCCATAGGATATAATGGGATTTATATTTTAGCGGACGAAATATCCGCCGCCGTTGTGATGGATTAACCCGTCCGCTGAAATCTAAATCAGGCCTTTAGTCCGAATGTGCACCTTACTCGTGAATGTAACTTTATAAGGCAAAATGACGTTAACTACAGCAGAAATAATTAAAGTATACGGTTCAGAATAATATGACATGTAGATTTAAGGGGGTTAGAGAAACCTTTGTTTGAGTATTATATATTTTTAAGCAGTGAAGTGCAAATCCGTATCAGAGTTGAGGAAGACGGAATGATGGGGGGAGCAGTAATGAACGAAGAGAAGGAAAGGATGAGGAGTAATAACAGAAAGTTATAATGGAGTATAGGAACTATCCACTACAAAGCCGAGGTTGGCAAAGAATATGGAGACTCGGGTAGCTCTCCATCCCTTAAAATCAGAGCAGGCAAAATAGATTTGGATGAACAGATGGTTTAGATATTCCAACAATGAGTGTTGTATTAAGGTCTTTTGGAATTTTGTTCCAGATTTTAGGAATAAAACCTGCACAGGAGCAGAATGTGATGTGAGAGTTGAAACAACCAAGTGTTAAATGGTAGAGTGTGTTGCAGCTATGTAGATTTCTACCGTTACTTGATGTTTTAAGGTTTATTTTGGGGATCTTTGGACCCATTCAGTGTGAGACCCTTGAAGATGATCTATGGTAATGTGAAGGTGCGTCTAGTTGTCAAGAGGAGCAATTTCAGTTGTATTAATATAGGAGATGCATGGTCGTATTTTCTGGTGTGAAAGATCGTTCTGTGGCACAAAGTACAATCACTGTAGTGTGAGCTGTATGTAAAGCAGGGAGGTATCTTTGGATGAATATCCCGTAGTGAAGATGGCAGAGTTAATAGGGCATGGGTAGCTAGTTTGTTGATGATGGACTTGATCCAGATTGTTAATAAGTTCTTTTTGTCAATAAGGAAGCTTAGGAATTTGGCACTGAAATATTTTGGAACGTAAATCGAATCCCCGCAGATTATCTTCCCAAAGGATTGCTTTGTCCCCCTTCGGATCGGAGCTGATAATGAGTAATTTCTTTTGTTTTATTTTTGGGCTTAGCTAGGGTCACCCACTTCTTTATCTTGGTGAACCAATAACAGTCTTTCTTTGTTTTATTTTAAGGTGAAGTTAAGTGTCATCAACTTATTGGGGATTTGAGACCAAGTTTTAGTTTTAGTTCCACAAGAGATTTCCTCAATATGATAGAACTGATCCTTTTAGAGTGTCTTTAGTTATAAAGAGAGGCAGTGAGGGAGGGAGACATCATGGATTTAAGTCCCCTGACAGTGATATAGATAGCATTTAAAGCGGTATAGTACCAACCATTAAAACCTCATTTTGATTGAAGGGTTGTCAGCAGGATGGCATGGCCAACTGTATCAGAAGCTCCAGAGAGGGCCAGAAGGTGTGATTCAGCTTTTGTGAAACATCTGTTAGGTGTCACCCACAATGTTTGCAGCCTAGGTACTATGACCTCTGCAGAAACCTGATTGGTTGTTGTGAGCAGGGAATTTGCCTCCAGATTGGAAAGTGAATGATGCATTGGTGTAGTCCTACACACTTTGACGAACCCTTCACTTATCAGGTGGCAGAGGACCCCGAGAGAGACAGGCTGTCATGTAAATGGAAGGATTTCTTAGTCCCCTCAATCCACTCCCATCTCCCCTTACATCTACAAAGACTGTGACCAGTGTTCAAATGGAGATAGAGAAAAGGAGTAAATGGCCTAGTGCTGTATGGTGCTCCAGATGAGTTTGTAGCTTGTGATGGGTGAGTTCACTATTCTTAGCTTCGGTGCATTCACTGTTTGTAGCTGATCAGTTCACTCTATCTTGGGGTGTGTTCACTACTCCTTCTGTTTCCTTGCTTTTCATTTTCAGATTGACCTTTGACAAGGCTTGTCTCAGACGCCAGTAGCTCCTCTGCCACTCGCCCGGACGTGAGCTCATCAGAAGAGGCAATGGCTGGTGATGACCCAGAGATCACCGAGTTGTGCGAGGAGCTGGACAGGCTCCTGCTGCTCATGATGTCTGAGCTGGAGATGCTGCAGAGTAAGAGGGTGGCCTTGAACGAACTTATTGAGCAGGTGGGTGACAGCATGTGACGCTTGAGATGGCTAGGTTCAGGACTTGTGGGCCTTGGTCTTCTCCCTCCCTTAATGATGATCCCTATCCCAGCTTTTAAGAGGTTTTGTAAGTTGCAACTGAATTCTCTCTTCTCCTTTTTCAAAATAGTGGTTTTAATGTTCTTCTTAAAGAAAGTCAGTGGTAAATATTAGTGTGATGTAGTGTGAGCTGGTAATATAGCTCAGTCAGTTAAATTCTCACCCCTGACATTTTGAAGTAACTTGTTATTTACAGTACTGCCCAATGGCAACATTGTGGGAGAGGAGACTTTGCCACCCAAGAGTTTATGAACTCAGTATTTCAAATGGCCTCCAATGGATCAAACAGTCAGGTATCCATTACAAGAATAAGTAGCGGAGCTTTTTCAGAGTTTTTAGGGCATTTTATAGCTTTACACAGGGTTCATGAGAGTCAATAACTGTTCCGAGTTTCTAAGACAATTAACATTTAGGCCCTTATTACAATGTCGATTAGAGTTGCCTCCGACCGACACCGTTTCAGTGAAGGAACCGCCCGACCATAGGTCGGCAGTTCCTCACACCAAATTACGATATGACCGCACATGGTGCGGTCAGAAACTCCCATTTCTCAATGGGAGCTTGTGTGGCGGACGGAAACCGCCCGCAGCATAAGCTCCCATTAAGAAATGGGAGTTTTTGAACATCCCTGCACCTTGTCGCAGGCACCTCACAATGCAGGGATGTCCAGGGGGGCACCATAGGTGGCCTCCAGATGCGGAGGGCAGGAATGATGGGGGCCCTGCTAGGGGCTCCGAATGTCGCTTTCCGGCAGCCTTTCCATGCCGGAAAGGCGTACATGGAAAGGCTGTCAGAAACCGACATCATAATCCCGACAGCGGAAACGCCGTCATTAAGGGATTATGAGGAGTTTCCGCCTGATGGGCGGCCTCCATGAGCCTGTCGGTTGGTCCCTTCGACTGCTACCTCTGACCGCACGCATTGTAATGCGTCGGTCGGACCGCAGCAGTAGATGCGGTTCGGCCCGCAAGACAAGCAGTCTGTTGCGCTCCGAACCGCATCGTAATGAGGCCCTTAGTTTTAAAATTTTCCTGTAAACATTTGCAATATATTTTACTTAAATTAGTTGGAATTCCACAATCTTTCCTTCTTACCCAACTGATCTGCCTCCCTCTTGGTTTATATGAAGATATCTTGCGGACCAAATTTGTCTTTCAACTGCAGGGCTGGTTTTCGCTTTCCCAGTCCCGCTACGCCATGGGGAACAAGGGTGTTTCATCACTACAGTATGGTAGCCAAATGGAGCCATTGGTGCGTGTCTCTACCAGGTAAGACAAAGAAGAGTGCTATTCCCCCAGTAATTGCACCACAGTCTCCCTGCTGGAAGTGGTGAATTTGCGTGGCAAAGCAGCCAACCCTAAATTGGTGGCACTGCAATGATACAGTGTGGAAGATGTTAAGGGAGTTACTAAAACTTCAATTTAAGGTACCTTAAAATTCAGTACTTTATATGCTGAGACCTTGGCTCATATTGCCAGTTCAGAGGACTCTACTCAGTGTACGGGTTGGGGGTCTGTAGCCAGTAATTATTTTTGTTTGGTGATGATGGCTCCTTTTATTTCATGTGGGAGGTTGTGCTGTGCGATTGTATGCAAGTGGTATCTAGCCTTATTTCAAAGCATTTTTCACTCCCTTTTAGGTGCTATGACATCTTATTCCCTGAATAAACCCCAAATTTCTTCTCTGCCTCCAACTAAGGAATTTCTCTAGGTTCCCCTTGGACCAAGTCTGAAGCACTGCAAGGCCATCCCTGCAGCAGCACCTAGCTGACGGGGTGTGCTTCCCCCATAAGGGGGGCTGGCAGGGGCATGTAGAGGAGAGGTAAAAGGGCTATGAGAAAAGTAAGGAGGGCTTCTAGATTACTGTTGTGGATGAAAAGCAAAGAAGAAAGATTTTCATATCTGGGCACAGTTTCTAAAGAAGAACAACATCACCACTCTGCCCAGCTGGGCCTCCTTCAAGACACTGACAGGCACCTGACATGCTTCCAGAGTGGTGTGTTTTCGATTTTCTTCTGAACATTTAACTCTGTAGTGGCTGGTACTCTGCAATGAAAGTATTCAGCTTTTCCCTTTTCTCCCTGCTGGGCAGTGCCAATGAGGACGGGAGCTGCCAGTTTCAAGTGGAGCGCATTACAGCCATCAAACCAGAGGCCTCAGACGCTTCAGAGCCACCCCTAGTGCAAGACATCGGCCCGAGAGATCAAGGTGAGTGAGGAGCAAGAATCTCTACTCTGCTGTCTGTAACAAATTGAAAAGAAGCAAAAGAGGATGGTTAGCCTCGGAGGCCCTCTCTCTTGGCCCAGTCACAGCATGTGTTTGTCATTTACCATTAGTGCCACAGGGTCACACTCTACTGCACTCCAGTTGGATATCCAAGTTACTTCCCTTAAACATTTGTTTGACACAGAATTCACACTGAATAAGCTTGCTGTGGAGCTAGTGCTCTATCTTTCACAGTAGTGTTCCTTTATACATCTGTAGGAAACGTAGGGTAAATGGTGCTGCAGAGCTTTTTTGAAGTCCAGATGACTACAAGGAATGGTCTCTGTGAGGCTAGTTCCTATGCAGTTAGTAGGGGCACAGTGGGAAGCCAGGATCGGTTAAGAGGTGTACCAGATTCAAATATAACTCTAAGGAGCCCAGAGTTTGGCAAATCTTTACAGGTGTTTCCACACCTGGAGAGCATGGGAACATCTACCAAATGGGCTTAGTAATCTGTGTTTCATGAGAGACAGACCAGTCTTGCAAGAGGGCTTTCACTTGTTACCAGGCTGTGCAAGGCAAACAAGAAAGCCAGAGATGTCTTGCGGGATGTGTATTCCATGGAGGCACTATGCACCTAAGCTGAGGTAGGCTTACAAACTGGTTATGATCTGTTTTTGTGTTTTTTAGCAAAACTCTGTCCTAGCTCGAGGTAACTCGATTTTGTAAGTCCTCCCAGATGGGATACACCACACTGCAATGGTGTAGGTCCTTGAAAGGTGTCCTATCTAAAAGGGGACAAGGGGAAGCAACTCCATTGTGTGCTATAATAACCAGACGCTCATAAAGGACACCACGCACACAGACACTCAGCATGGAACATACTACCCCATAATACGTACATTCCTACAAATCGCCAAATACATGTAGGGTGTTGTAAACCAGCCCAGTTTTGGGGGACTGAACAGAATGTCCATGAGGTGGTTGGGAAGCCCTGTCACTGCCACCAGCTGTCTGTCTCCCTGTAGCCTGGTGTTGGAGGCTGTATTGAGATAAAATTATAGGTGGGGTTTATGGTTTGGGTACATCGTGTAGCAAGTGTTAAGTTTACCAAGGGAACATCAGCAGGGGAAATACTTGGGTGAGTCAGAAAGGCACAGCTCTGCACACAGTGTGGCATTGTTCTTCCCAACAAAGACTGTTCATTCAGACGGTGACATCGTGATTTTTACAGGGATATGCAATTTACATACATTGGCCCTCACAACGAATTGCAACCACAGTACCGTTTACACACTTTTTCGATCTTTACAGATCCATGCATAGCACCTTTCGTATATTCTGTGCCACTGACCACTCAAATTTCTACCTTGCAGTAGCAGCACAAAGCAGTACACAGACGAATCCTCATTCATAAACATGATCTCCAAACCCACTCAATTTACATTTTTTTGTGCAAAATGTATTTCCAAGCCTTGTCGAGATGCAGCATATTTTAGATATAGGGACAAATCGTTAAAAGAATTGAAATAGATCACCTTGATGGACTCTCCCTGAGGCACTTTACAAAACAAGACTGTGCACATTTCATGCTAACCACATATGAAAGCACTTGTTTTGTTTTCGATGTTTCTTTTTTTAAGAACTGTTTTTATTTATTATTTGAAATAACAAAAAAAGCATAAAATAACAAAACAATAGTCAGCAGGTATATCTCACATATCTCCCCAAAATATGCAGCAGGTAGAAAATGTAGTTGGTGGTAGTACAGAGTGCGTAACATTACAGTTCTCTTTTCTAGGTCTTTCGTCCTATTCTCCCCCACACAGTGGTTATAGTACACCTCCCTCAAATAGACCCATGGCCCGGGGCACTAGGCTCGACTCCCACATATTCCCGTGAGAAGTTGTGCAATGTCTGTTTCCCCATCTTCTATCTCTAGGTTATAGTATCTCAGCCAAGGTTGCCAGACCTTCCGGAATTTCTTAGCACACCCTCTTGCCTGGTATACTATTCTTTCCGCCCCCATGTCCATGTCCATGCCGGTCCTCCACTCTTTCATAGTAGGCGGTTCCCTCTTCCCCAATGCCTGGCTATATCTCGCTTTGCTACTATTAAGCCTAGATTACTTAGCAAGAGATTATATCTGGGCAAGTCGACATCTCTGTGTATGCCAAGCAGGACGTATTTGGGGTCCATCGGGATTTGTGCTTCAAGGATAGTATTCAATTCTTGCACTATCCGTGTCCAGTATCTGTGTATTATTTGGCATTCCCATAAAGTGTGTATATAGGAGCCCCTCTCTGTTTTACAGCGTAGACAATCCGGCGTCTCAGCTCGGCCCATTGCATGGAGTCTCGCCCTATCGTAGTACACTCTGTGCAATATTTTGAACTGGATCAGTCTCAGCCTAAGTTTTATCGCCACTTCTCTAGGGTGCATTATGGCTGTTTCCCAATCTATATCTTCTAAAGTGCCCGTTGTAGCCTCACATTTACTTCTAAGTGCTAGTAGATTGTCGGGCATATTATTTATTAGAGTCTTATATGTCCAGGAGACTGCCTTTTCTGTTATCTCCTCCTGGAGTAGCCGGCCCTCTAGTGGAGCATATTCAGAGAAATCTGCAATGTCGGGCTTCTGCGCTCTCCAGGCATGTCGGAGCTGAATGTATTTGTAGTGTTGCCTATCTGACAGGTTATATTCCCGTTGTGCAAAGGTTATCAGATCTCCTTGTCTTATAATGTCGCCCAGATTGGTTATCCCGATGGTGTCCCATCCTTTGAACCCCCGTAGTTTTGCTATTTCCTGTAGCTGCTTACCCTCCCATAAGGGGGTAGCCCTTGTCAACCTTTTTTCCCATTTCATTTGTCGTTCTGCTTCTTTCCAGGCTTCCATTGCTCTCTGCTTAGCCGGTAGTAGGCCCCGTGTTCCATGACCCCCATATATGTAGTGCAAATGAGAATGTCTTCGAAATTGGAGTCTCTCTAGGGCATATGTAGGGTGGTCCCTGGGTGCATTTCCCCATTCGTTAATTACTGTGAGGTGGGCAGCCCGATAGTATGACCGGATATCTGGTAACGCAATACCTCCATTATATTGGCTGCGTTGCAATGTTTGTAGTGCTACTCGGGGGTGACCTCTGTCCCACAATATTGTGCGCACTTGTTCGTTTATTGCCCGAAAGATTACCTCCGGGATCTTGTGGTACGTGTTTTGGAGAATATATAGGAGCTTCGGCAGTGTGATCATTTTGAACATGGCAGCTCTCCCGAGTAATGTCAATGGGAGGCGTCACCATCTGGCAACATCCTCTCGGAATTCTACCAGGACACGTTGAATATTATGGGCGAGGCAATCCGTTTAGTTGGTGGAGATGAATAAACCTAGGTATTTGAAGCCCTCGTCTGCAATAGGAAGACGCATCAGTATAAGTTGTGTATCAACAGGGCCACCAATGGGATATATGCTGGATTTCCCCCAGTTAATGTTGTATCCAGCCCATTTGCCATATTCTGTGACTAATTCAAATATAATGGGGAGTGTTATGTCTGGGCTGGCAACATATAGTAGGATATCGTCTGCATAGAGGGAGATTCGTTCCTCCCTCACCTGTCCATCATCCTGAAATCCCTTTATCGTCGGATGTGCTCTGATTAAGCATGCCAATGGCTCTAGGACCAGTGCAAAGAGCAGAGGGGACAGTGGGCAACCCTGTCTGGTCCCTCGCTGGATGGGGAAGGCCGCTTTATTGGACTCCATTAACCTTAACTCTGGTGCTAGGATTCTTGTACAATATATCAACTCATGACCGGAAATTACTCCCAAACCCCACTTTTAAAAGCACGTGTCTCATGAAGGGCCAGTGGACTGTATCAAATGCCTTCTCGGCGTCGAGTGATAGGAGTGTCCAAGGCCTGTCTCCCTTTTTAGCCGTGTCTATCCAATTTTCCAGTCTGCGTAGATTAAAACGTGTGGAACGTTTAGGCATAAAGCCCGACTGGTCCTTATGGATCAATGATGTAATAATAGTCAGCAGTCATGTGGCTAGTATAGAAGCTAAGATCTTAGTCTCAATGTTTAGAAGTGAGATTGGACGGTAGGACCCACAGTTTTCTGGGGCTTTCCCTGGTTTTGGTATGACCACCACCGTTGCTTGGCAAAGATCCGGAGATAGTGTCCCGGCCTCCTTGGCCGCCCGAAGCATTCCTAGTATGTGTGGGGCCAGTAAACTACTGTTTTGTTGGAAAAATTCCCCAGGCAGCCCATTGGGACTCGGGGTTTTCCCTGATTTTTGTTTGGCTATAGCGGCCTGTACTTTTTCGAGGGTAAACTCCGCTTCTAGGGCGTCTGTATCTTCCTGACACAGGGTGGGCATGTCAATTTCACTAAGGTAACTGCTTATATCGTCCTCGTCAACTGTTGTCGTAGCCTTATAGAGATTAATATAATGGCGCTCAAACGCTCCTGCTATTTCTGCTGCAGTTGTGTGTTGCTCATCCACTTCAACTATCTGGCTAACCCAGTTTGCCTCTCTCTCCTTCCTGCTTAGCCAGGCTAGGAGTTTCCCCGCTCGGTCACCTAATTCGTATAGTTTGTGTTGCGTTGCCTGTATTTGTGACTAGACCTCTCTGTCAACCAGCGCGCGGAGTTGCCTGTGTGTGACCTCTATTTGCCTAAGCGAGGTCGCCTCATTTTCTGGGGTGATATTACCCTCTAGATCGAGAAGTTGGCCTTCTAGGGTTTCTATCTGGAGAACTTCTTCCCTGCGTTTCCTTGCTATTGTATCTTGTAGCCTACCTCACGGGACCGCCTTGTAGGCCTCCCAGAGGGTGGCCTCGGAGGATACTGAGCCTTCGTTCTCCTGAATGAACAGCTCAGTTTCTCGTTTAACAACTTCCATCACTGCCTTGTCACGAAGCTCCCATGCGCTCAGCCGCCATTCTGATCGTATTCCACGTGTTGTTCCTCCTACTTTTAGCCTTAACGGTGAGTGATCAGAAATACCTTTAGCCAGGCATTCTACTTCATCTATTGTCCGAATTTCCCCTGCTGGAGCGAATAAGTAGTCTAGTCTAGAAAAAGTCTTGTGTCCCCGAAAAATGGGAATAAGTACGAACTAGTGCATGGTGTCGGCGCCACAGGTCCGTTAGCCCCATTGATCTTACAAAGTCTGCTAGCTGGGTGGGAACACGGGTCCCGGCCGCCGCATTAGACCGATCCTGGCTTTGGTCTATGACATCATTAAAATCGCCTCCGATAATATGAGTCGGGGCACCCGAGTCTAGCAGTATCTTAGCAACTGCACCTAACGTTTGGGGTTGTAGTCGTGGTGGGGCATATACACTGACCAGGGTGATCTCCCTCCGGCCCCACGTGCCCTGGACAGCGGTATAGGTACCGTTAGGGTCTATCCAGGATTTAATTATACGGAATGGCATCGTTTTCCTGAGTAGGATGGCCACTCTGCGGGCCCCGGGCAAAAATCCAGCATGCGCCAGTGTAACATATGCCCCCCCTACCTATGAATGCGCACTGCGTGCCCCGGAGATGGGTCTCCTGTAGAAGGAACAGAACTGGAGCGTAGTGACGCTCCTCTCCAGACGCACAGCTTGATTCGTGTATGTTCACAAAAATGCCAAAAACTTGTCCATATTTAACATAATTTATTCACATGTACTCCAAATTTCTTTAGCACATTTCTTTATCCATTCACATGTGAGGTGCATTATGCTTTCCGCTGTTTCTAATGCGACAGATATGCCTATCCAGGCCTTTTTCTGGGGCACGCCGGAATACATAAATCATCCTCGATAATTGATCATATTTTACCCAATGCATTTCGGGCTATCCATAGCCCTTCTTCAGGGGTTCACTATAAAAATTAAAAAGTTGCCATTCGATTTGTATTCAGACCTATGTACATCATAATTATTGTTACACTTCTTACAATGTGGAAAAAAACTCCTGCCATGTTTTATAGCCAACCAATGAACAGCGCTATCCCTCTAAAAGCGTGGTTACACGTTTCGAAAATGTACCTCAAGGAGACTCTCACAAACTATGCCACCCTTCAATGTTTTACCTCCATGTTTCCCTACAAAATCACCCCTAAGAGTTCTCTATCAACTGATGCTCAAAACTGCTCCTAATTTGAGTCGTGCCCACAAACAAAACACACTAAACTTTATCTCGTACCTGTGTCCTCTATTTCAGTATGATCAACTTCCAAATGCTCTCCACTCATCCTGTGAAGCAGAATTCCCTTCACACCTATCACATGGCCCTACCCTTTATTGCTCGTGAACCACGTTTTAGAGGGATAGCGCTGTTCATTGGTTGGCTATAAAACATGGCAGGAGTTTTTTTGCACATTGTAAGAAGTGTAACATTAATTATGATGTACATAGGTCTAAATACAAATCTAATGGCAACTTTTTAATTTTATAGTGAACCCCTGAAGAAGGGCTATGTGTAGCCCGAAATGCATTGGGTAAAATATGATCAATTATCGAGGATGATTTATGTATTCCAGCGTGCCCCAGAAAAAGGCCTGGATAGGCATATCTGTCGCATTCGAAACAGCGGAAAGCATAATGCACCTCACATGTGAATGGATAAAGAAATGTGCTAAAGAAATTTGGAGTACATGTGAATAAATTATGTTAAATATGGACAAGTTTGTGGCATTTTTGTGAACAATCACGAATCAAGCTGTGCGTCTGGAGAGGAGCGTCACTACGCTCCAGTTCTGTTGATTCTACATGGTGCGTGTTACTGGGGCAGATCACGCGAGTCCAGGCTGCAACCGGCAGTTACATAATTACAAAGCGGAACTAACAGAGAAAATGAAGGTGTGCACTTTATCGCTCCTTGCATCTACAGTTATCTCTCGTGTAGAAGGACCACATCGGGCCTAACTCTCTTGATATACTGATTAACCAAACCTCTTTTAATTTTGCTGCCTAATCTGTTAACATTCCATGTCAAAACTGTATAAGGTAGGTCATGCATTGTGTGTGTGCGCTTTGTGTTAGCACCGTAAGAGTCAACCTCGCTTCCCACCCACACCCATCCCACCTTTACTAGTCCTATGTCCTGCTGCTGTCTAACTGAGAAACAAATTGAATCTTTGAACTAACAACGTCCCTCTCCCCAACTCTGAGCTCCCCACCCCACTTTCTCCTGCACCCTATGCCCATCCCCTTAAGAGTCAGTGACAACTCTGCGTATGTGTCAATCGAGAAGTCTGTCGATCCCACCCCTCACCACACCCCCCCCCTCCAAATAACGATCAAACCACTCAAGGATATGAGTTGATAGAGAGAAGTATACTCTGTCTCTCTAAACCTAGGCCCGTCTGGTGGTAGGGCCTCCTTGCCAGCGGTCCGTCGCTGGTCTACTCCTGTCGCACGCCCATATTTCAGTTCTTTTCACCATCTTCGCCTTGTTGCAATTGAAGTTCATTATCCATCTCCTGAATCTCAGCTCCTGATTCCTCTGCGTTGTTGATGGCCTTAAGGAGCGGGTGGTCGCTGTCCGTATCAACCAGGGAATCGTTGTCAGAGTGGTCAGTCTGTGCACTGTCATCCTGGTTTGAGTCTCTGTTAATATCTCGGGTCTGTCTCGACCCGTCTCCCAAAGCCACCTTTCTTCTCCTATACGGGGTAGTCAGCAGCGCGGCTCCGACCGGCTTCTTAATTTTCCCTGTCAGTCGCCTCTTCAGTTTTGTCCTCTGTGGTCTGGGTTCCCATCTGGGAAGAGTCTCTGGGCCGTGTCTCTGTCCCACTTGTGTCTGGTCGCAGCCTAGGTCTTTCTTCAATCCATGCCCAAGCCTCTTCAGGTGTTTGGAAAAAATGAGCAGAGCCCTGGAAGAGTACCTTTAGTTTAGCTGGAAAAAGGAGCATGTATTGGAGTTTCATGGCTCTGAGTTTATTCTTCACTGAATCAAAAGTTCTCCGCATTTTCTGCACCTCCCTTGAATAATCAGGGAAAATCATGGCATTAGTGTTGGCCAGTTTGAGTTCACCTATTCTCTGCGCCTCTCTGAGGATTATATCACGATCTTGGTAGTTCAAAAATGTTGCTATTCGCAGATGCGGTGGGGCCCCTGGGGGAGGCCTCACATTTGGCATCCTGTGTGCCTGTTCGATGATGCAGCAGGTGGAAAACTGTGTCCCTGGGAGAGTTTTCCGCAGCCATGTTGCCAGGAAGGCGATCGGGGCAGAGCCTTCCTGCCCTTCTGGTATCCCAATGAAGCGGAGGTTCTTTTTTCTGGCTCTGTTTTCAGCGTCGTCCACCCTCCAGGCCATTTTACGCATATTGGCCTGTAGTTCTTTAATGTCTTCTTGAAATTTGTGCGTCGTGTCTTCCACTTCCGAGATGCGTGTTTCTGCCTGTGTCACTCGGTCCACAATGTGGCGGACATCTTGTCGCAGGAGAGTCACTTCCGATCTAATCTCCGCCATCTTGCCTTCAATGGCCTCCCTCGAGGCATGGATCGCTTGAAGGATAGCAGCGTTTTCTGGTGGGTCCACAGTCTCCTTCCCTGCCTCGGTTTGCGGTGGGAGCGCCTTGGTATATTTGTCCATTTTCCCTTATTTCTGTGTCTTGGGTTCTTTGTCTCTCGCCATCATGAGAGCTGGATGTGGTGGGCTATGTTTTCGGGTAGCACTGGGACTGCTCTGGCTCCCCCTTAGTCCTTCGCCCTCGTTAGAGGGACCACTTACTCTGAGTGGAGCGCCTGCGTTCCAATGCAGTCACCCCCCCCCGTATCACCAGAGCTTGTGTGTGAGGGCTCATGTGCATTTCTGGTTGGCGCCCGATAATCCCTGACGTGCCCTGCAGTCCCTGGCAGCTGGTTCAGCACATGGGCGGCACCTTCCAGGCCCCTTGTATGTGTCGCAGTTTGGGTAATGCGAGTGGCTATGCTTCCTGTACATGACGGGCGCGCTCCGCTGTTCCTCGGCCGCCTCTTGGGCCCTCAAACCTGTCTCTCCCACTCCCTCACTTAGGGATGCGGCTATGAAGTCGCCTCCGGGTAATCCGGCCGCAGGTCTATCTCTGGTGTCGGCTTTCGTTTGGTTTGCGGACATCCCCCTTGGGCCGCACCAACGTCGTGGGTTATCATGCCAAATATCCGCTTCCCTTCGTTAGGTGAGGGTTAATAGTGTAGGTGTCCATGGACGCTGTCCTGTTTGTAGCAGGCAATTATGACCAGTCTATTATGTCTTGTGTTGAGTCTCTTTTAGTCTCTCCCACGGGGACCAGCCAACAGCCGGTCCAGCAAAGGAGACCCCCTCACGACCTCAAAGCGGCTGCATATGTGTCGCACACTTATCCCCTCTGGTACATTGAGTAATGTCTATACGGTTTCCGCTGCTGTTGGGTCTCCGTACCTCAAGGCATGTGGTTCCTGCTTCCCCCAACACGTCTAGCGCATCACTCTGCTGCCTGGAGCTCTTCCCCGGTCGGGCGACCCCCCTCCCCCAATCCGCTCCTACAGCCCCGGGTCAAGCCAGCGGGCCGCGTCCTCCGTCACGGCGGGTGGGGGAGGGGGCGAGTCTCCGGGTCGCCGCGCCCCAGCGTCAGTAGCCCTCCAGGGTATCGCGGCTGTAGCCACAGTGAAGTCACTCGCGCAGGGGGGGAGGGCCAACCCAGCACACACTATGTCCGTGGCCCGCTTTAAATCGCAGCCGCTGGCCCGCTCCCTATCGTCCGGGGACCCGGCTGCGACTTCTTTCATTTCCGGCTGTGTCCCTCGCCGGAGCGCCATCACGGATCCAGGGTTCCGCCAGGTAGGCGCCCAGTGCCTTGTATTTACTCCGATTGGGGGGGGGGGGAACCTCTACTCGCCCGGCTCTGCACGGTGACGCTGGTATGTTCGGTCTCCGGTGTAGTTCCGCCGTCAGGCCCTGGGTCTCTCTCCATGCGGCGTCGGCTCGGGAGCTTCCTCCAGGGTGGGTCTCCTTCGATTTCAGGCCAGCACCGGTCTGTAGTCTCCGTCCCGCACACGGCTCTCGGCCGGTTCCCGTGCGGCACCCCTTGGCTGCGCCACTAACGGGTCGCGTCGGCCATTTTGGCATCTCCGGCTCCTCTCTGAAGCGGCACAGCTTCTTGTCTCCGTGAGCCCGAGCCGGCGGCCAGGTGTCCTTCGCAGCAGGACCAGGGCGACAGGAATGGTTTATCGATCGGTCCGTCGATGGTGTCTAAGAAAGCAGGATTACGCTCAGGATTAATGTCGGGCGGCCGGAGCTCCGGCGAGTGCGACTAGTCAGCCATGCTGCTGGCCACGCCCCCGTTTTTCGATTCTTTTTAGTATTATAATTTTATCATAAGAAACAGAGCTGTTTATTGCAATGAGATATCAGCAGCATAATGGTATATAGATTAGTTATTCCAATTCCATGCTTTAGCTCTCTCCTCATGAAACAGTCGTATAACATTATAACATTCCCCTTTCAACCCATATCTGGGACCCTCACTCTTTCCACCTTCCCGTCCCCCCCCCCCCAAACAGCCCAACCTAAGCTGAACCAGTGCCCACTTAAAATTGGCTCTTGTTCTTCACCCTGATCATTGCACTGCACAGTAGCCTATGCGCGAGGTAGGCCTGTATCATGGGGTTTGTGTTCATATGGGGTTACTGGCTCATCAGAACTCTTCCAACTCCTATTGTCTCCCAAAAGTTTGTAGTGTTTTAAAAGAAATATAAAATCTCAGACGTCACTGTTATTTTATAGTGGCTATTCTACCTAGCCATAAACGGGTCCTCTAGTGCCACCTGTGCAAGTCCTTCTTTTTTTTTTTTTTCTTTCTTTCTTTCTTTCTTTCTTTCTTTCTTTCTTTCTTTCTTTAGGTCTCACCTAGGCAGCACTTCGAGGCATGCTGTATATACTCTGTGGGCTTTCAGCACGCCCATCGCTTTTCATTAGTTGTTTCGTGTGCCTTTCTAAATTCCTTACTTTTCAGTAGTAAATCATGGCCATTTGTCCCTCCATTGGCAACTGGCTCTGTTACATGTCTTATTTCGCTTCTTGCCATTTAAGTTAGTTACGGCGCACTTCGACTCGGCTCATGTTTTTGGAATGTTGTTTTTGTTGGCTTTCCGAAGCAAACATGCGCGGGTGATGTTTGCAACCACATGCAGTTTTTTTTGTTGTTGTTTTTTTTGTTAAACACACAGGTTACTTTGATTGCCTTGGCTCGGAAACAAATGCGCTCCGCTGACGGCATTATTATTTTTGAAACACACATGGCATTCACTGCTTTTTTTTTTTTTCTTCTGGAACAGTACATACACAGGTTATCTTGATTGCCCTGGCGAAACAAAGCAAATCACGCACAGGGTGAGCTGATGCAGAGACCCCTTCCACGCCCCCTTGTTTCGGTTTCTTCCCAGGCTATGGCTCACTTAAAAAAAAAAAAAAAAACGCAGTATGAGGCTCTTAACAAAAGGTTGTAATTCCGCTAGTTTTGTCCAGGTGCGTACTATTTTACAAAGTTACAGTGTGCACACTGGTTTGTGTAAGGGTTCTGAAAGCACACAGTACTCATAATATCAGTATTTTATGAGAGACTGACCTTGTGAAGTATATGCCTGCAGCCGTCAGGCTTGGATTCCTGTTTCTTTTGCCACCTTTTTCTCTTCCCCCCCTACTTGTACTTCAACGTGGTACGTTCAGGGTTTCCTCTACAATGCCTTATGCTAATTGAGTGACATCAGCACAAAATACACAGTGATTGGCTGCTGATTGAATTACACCCTGGCAGGAAGGGTTGGGGAGATGTGCACTGGGAGCTCTGAGAAGAGGGCTCAAGTCCAAGGCAGGAACACCTCTCAAAGCATGCTCTAGAAGCTTTTCTTATGTATATACATATATGTACATATTTATTTATCCTTGTATTGCTGCACTGTTCCCCATGACTGGACTATGAGGAGCATGCTGCAGCATTGATTGATATGCAGAAAGCTTGCCTCCCGGTGTCACTTTTTGAACCGCGAGCTGTGTTTGCAGTAGGCTGAAGTTTCTCCCTGGGAAGGCCCAGGGAGCCGGTGGCCGCGTGCCGTGAACAGTTTGTGTTTGTGCATACCACCTTCACAACATTAGTTTTACATGAAATTAAAGTGGGCAACCAGCATTCCCGGGCCCATATCCCCAGCATACACTGCTCAGGTGCCCTACAACTACAACCAACTTAAAGGATGCTTCAAGCAGCTGCAAGGTGAGTTTCACAACTGCTGCTTTGTCAGTGTTGTTATGGCACAGGGAGAAGGAGCCCCCCTGCATTATTTCTGTACAAGCGCACACTATAGATTGGAATTAATCGCCTTTAAAGTTTTTATGATAGCATTTTTGTTGGCAACAGGTGAAAATCAGTGGGAAACTGCATTGTGTGAGATCACGTGTGTAGATGGATAATGCTGCTCACGCATTTGTATTTATTGCGTTTGTATACATACGTGTGTGTACATATAAAATGCAGTATTTGGGGTGTAAATACGTTCAGGAATGCATACAGAGCACATACCACTGTCTGCCCCTGGGATACCTCACTGACAATGGCTGGACAACCACAGACTCGGGTGCAGAACAATGGCCTTGGTCTGACAGAGGGATGCGGTTGAGGGTGTGGCACTCTTTAATCAAAATCCTGTGTTTGCTTTTACAATCGTGAAGTGTGGGCGATGGACTACACCAGCACCGCCATAACCTAGTGGGTAGCAATTGTATAGCTCTTCGATCTCTGGCGGCACAGCACCCAGGATAATGTACTGCATGGCTAAACACTTATAATGTCCCAAAGGCGAGACATATTGACTATGCCAATGCTTGTTTTTTCCCCAGCTGTGAATTCAGTGTTGAAAGCATGTTATAAAAATGCCCTCTACTGCCTATGTGATATGGACTGGATGCTGGTTCATATTTATTCCAACCAAAGGGAACCTGACGGCATGGTCACTCCAGCCCACAACAATGTTACATTCAATGTTTTTTACATTTTTTTTGATGACCCAGACAAGGACGTAAGTGACATTTCTTCTTTAGTCTTCCTGACTAAGATGTTTTCAGCAATCATTGTTGGGTTGAATGCGACATCTGCACCCTAATACCTTTTACGTTTGCTCCTATCATCTGAGCGAGGACTCTGAGGGCTCGCCTGCCCGCACCCATGCTTGTAAGTGTTGATTGAAGTCCATGTTGTGTAGCGTTGGAGTCTGGAAGAACTATTCGAGTTTCATATGCTTTCTTTGTGGAGTAAGATGAATAGCTCTTCCTTTCTTTTGCAATTATATTCCACAGGGAGAATTTTGTTAGTGTTCCAGCCAGCTTGTCTGTTCCATATAAAGCCCATCTTTCTTGGAGTAGCCAAGGGGTCTTGTCTGGGTGTCAGAATTTTATTAAAGATGTTGAGGTCTCATCAGAAGGGAGGTGTTTCGATGGGTTGCACTTACAATGGGATCCTGACTTGGTATACAGCATGGCCAACACCACAGCATCTGTCATTGACTGAATAACAGTCTTTGGTGTGGTCCAACAAAGCGGCAAACTTTTTAATAGCCAGGGTGCAATATTTTTAACCAATAGAGTTGTCAAGCTGCGTATGCCTGGAACTTTTGCATTTTTAGGGCCTCTATGACCTATGACTCTATGACCTACCATTTTTTACAAGGGCTTGCAGGCTGTCAGTGTCTGTTCATCAGATAATTGAGGCTGATGTTCTTGGCATATGTAGACCTCCTGCAGTGCATGGAAGTCTCATAATTCCAGTGATGTGCTTGATACAAGGTTGAAATGAGGCCAGTTTTTGATTCTCATCAAGGGAACTGGTTCCATCTTGCCTCTTAATTTCACAAACACAAGAGGCTCCTTGTATTGTTTTGCTTTGTTCCACTTCTTTGCTTTGTGTTTCCAAGATAAACGTCTGCCCACCATGCTGCTGCCTTCATAGTGTACTTGATAAATTCCCAGTAATGCATATTGTGGCCTGTCTAACATCAAAGTTTGCAGTTGCCCCCCTCGAGCAATTTCTTACCATTGTATCTTTCTTTAGGGAGTGGGTGTGTTAATGGGTGGCCCTTATCAGCTTCTTCTCCATTTCATCTTTCACACCATAATATTTCAGAGTCTCACAGAAGATGCAGTTAGGTGCCCTGCATATGAATGTTTGAGGTCATTGCATGTTACCTCCTCACTCCAGTCAGCTATACCATTTTGTGCCAGGAAATTACATATATATATTCTTTTCTCACTAGTTTGTAGCATAGGACAGAGTGACGGGTTACATTTGTGTCTGAAATGCCCCTTAGAGTTTTGTTGATGAGTGAGTAGCCAGTGTATAGATTTTATTTCCTGATGAGTTGGGTAAAAATTCCATATCATCCAGTTTCCACATCCTCCGGGAATCCTAAAGCTCTGGACTAAACAGCATGCAAGCCTCACGTGCCCATATTGTATCTCCTGTGTCATCTGACATTCACCACCAAGCTAAGTCACCCCTTCTTGGTAGTTCTCCCAATGAAAATTACAGAACCTTTTGGCTGTGTGGTTATCAGGCAGCCTTCTTGTTCTGCATTTGGTTTGAATATGGTGACCAAGGGTTAATGGTGACTTCCATTCCATGTCAATCTGTATGTCCATGTCCATGACCATGTTAATTTACCAATTGAACAGTAAAACATCCACTCCCTCTTTGTCTCACGTGGGCTGATACCATGATCTGTTGTTGATATTTCTTTGTTTTCTGCCTATGTGGCCTTCATTTAGAAGATGAGTTTCTTGTTTGAAGCCAATATCTCCCCTCAGGTCCTCCAACAAGCACAAGATAATTAACCTCCTGGGTAGGGGCGTCTTAAACACTGCATGTTTAGCAGTGTCAGTTTAGCTATACTGTGGGATCACTAGCTATTGCTTTTATTTACTAAATGGAATAAGCACCACCTCAGGTCATGCAGGGCGGCATGCGGAAAAAGCGATTTACAGCCATCTTGGACTAATTCAGGTGCCCGGATCATTCAGGGTCCTGTAACATGGAAAGCTTTCATGAGTCTATCCAACCAAACCTCCAGGGCTTCTAAGTACTATCATTTACTATCGGGGAATATGGCGTTCAGTATATTGTATTATCATGTCAGTGAAATGGGGCACTTTTATTTGCACTGTAATGGCATAAATATGTCCTGGCAGTGAAAATAAATGAGTAACAATAACACGTTATTGGGAAGAACCATACTAATAAATGCCCATGATCACATTGATTATTACAGCACAAAGGGCACACTCCATGCTATGACTACAGTACAGGGAAACTGACATGCACAAAAACACTACTTACTGCCTCATACCTTGCATGCTACTCTGATTTTTCACAGGGACACAATTGTACTAACAGCCATGGGACCTCTTCAGTGTGCTTTATGTCCCATATGAATTTAATTACTTGCAACTGGGTTTTGGAGATATATATATATATATATATATATATCTATCACTGTGGCATAAGTCATATATTCAGATGCATATGTTGTAATTTGCTATTTATTGCTTTTGTTGAAGACGGTTAGGGGATCATGACCAACTCAAGGTTTTGTCTCTTGGGAGTCCACACACTCAACAGTAGCAATTAATAGTATATTACACTCCGTGATCTGTATTTGGATTTATATAGAGAACACATGATGAGCAATTCCACTGGAAATATGCGATCGGGGATGACCAAATTGTTTGGCTGGGTTGACTAAATTATGTGGCAAGAAAAGGCAATGTATACGGCACATTTTGTAATATTACTTCATTATTTTATCATTTTTACAAATGTTAACACTGACTGAGCAAACTTTTCACCCCAATTGTACCAGTTTAACACCCAAATATAGCTATAAGCAGCTAAACGGCGACCAGTCCGTTTTTGCAAAGGGACTTTCACTGCACAGGAATATATGATGACGCATTTTTAGTAATTTTTGATCTGTTTGAATTAGAATTCTTTTTTTTAATTTGCAAATTATGCAGCAGCTGATGGATTACATAGTAAATGCAGAAAATCCATAATTATGCAGCCAAATAAAGACATTGTTCTAGTGTCCCTGATAATGGGTAACTGTGTACTATGGTCCAGTACTTCCATCTCGGCCAGGTGGTTTGTAAATGTCACCGGAACCCTGACTTGGCAGTGTAAGACCATATTACACATTCTACCTGTCAGGTGTTTTCATATTACATGTTTATTTTGGGGTAGTTAGCTTGAAAAAGTGTTTTGTTTAAACGGCATTTAACAGGGGGCACTGATTGAAATTAGAATGTTTAGAATTTGTTTTAATGACAGCAAAATGTGTAATAAACGTTTAAAGAAAAAAATTATAGTTGGCAGGGAGTGGAAGATGATGAATATGTTTTACAATAGTTTTGCAATAAAAACTAAAAGCCAAATGAAGGTGCTACTTTCACTCCCTGTACATCGGAGTCAACCTTAACTCCAAACCCTAATAGTATTTCAGAAAGTTTAAAGTGAAATCTGTTTTATAGAGTCATTGACTATGTTTGGAAGTGTTTAAAGAGGGTGTATGATAGTGTTAAGTGTTGGACTTTAAATGTGGAACACTGGTAAATGGCGGTTGTGTAAGTGTGTTATAGTTTGTGTTAGTGTATGTTTGTTGTTATGTAGGTGACAATTGATGGGTGCGTGGGCATTTCCTGGTGGGTGAATGATCATATGTTAGTGGAGTTGTGTGAGCCGGTTAACGTGACTGTCTGGTTGTTTCAATAGGTAACGTGTATACATATACTGGTAGTTGTTCCGCCAAATTTGGTTGGTTATGTATGATGTCTGAATATCTATATGATAGTTGTTTTGTTGTATACATTGATGGTGCCTGATGGCTGGTGTATGCTGGGGATCAAAGTTAATATTTACTTTTTATAGCAGTGTGCAAGCAGCACTTTTCATTTTTTACTTTTCAATTTTTATGGCAAAGTCAGCGTTATTGGTTAAATGGTCTTACAGTGTTTGCTGGAAATTAAATGTCATATAACCTTAGGTTTTGATTAATGTGTGAAATGTATTAAAATTGTAATAGTAAATATTTTTTTCCGTACAAAAGTTTGCAAACATCTAATGTTCAAACAGCATTTTAAAAATAAGATACCTTGATGTCTGTTGTAAATCTAAGCCCATGTTCTTGGTGGGTTGGGAGGAGGTGGGGGGGGGGGGGGGAAGAGTGTGGGACACAACCCTTTTATGGTTTATGGTTTAGATTCTTCTTCGACAAAGACACTGAATGGGACTTTGGCACTGTGGACCTTGCGTGGACCCCAGTACTTCATTCAAGCTAATGTAAAACTGATGTTCTCAGAGGCAGTAGTTGAAGCTCCTGTGATGGCAATGTGCAGTCGCTAAGAGCTCTTTGAAATCTCATAAACAAACAGCAGCATGTTGAGAGACTGAAAACTCACAGATGTGATATAGTCACAGTTCTTATACCTTTTTGAAGTTCACTTATCGCTCACCAACTCTTTTCTTTTGCTTCAGTTCTCAGGAAACGCAAGGGCCCTGTAAAGACCGAGGAGCCAACATCCCCTGAAAAGCTGGCCACCGATGAAGCCGAACCCTCCAGACCGGAAAAGGCACAAGGGATCAAAGTGGGAGCTGAACGGGTGGCTGTGCAAGATCCTCTCAAGTGGTTTGGTATCCTCGTTCCACAGAGTTTGAGGCGGGCACAGAACAGCTTTAAACAAGGTGAAGACAAGACCAGTGGGGGCTAGGACAGTTAAAAGCATTAGACTGTTCCTGAGCCTAGCACATGGCTGCCCACAGAAGGCACATTCCTAAGTGCTGAGCTAATGTTCAACTCAATGAGCTATTTCTCCATTCACATAAAACAGGACCATTACTGTAGTTTTAAAGATCATATCGGCCAACGCATCAGATGGGAGAGCTATCCAGCAGGTTACACAAGTCAAACACCCTGACTTTAGCCACCTATTCCTGAAGTTACAGTGTGTGTACATCCAGGCTTCTGACAGCAGTGCTAGTCACTGCGTCCACAGAACTTATAATTTTAGGCTTCTTAGGCCTCTCACAGGAGAGCGAAGCCTCATGAAAGACCGGTCATAAGGTTTTGGCAGACTCCAGAGCTGTCTGTACAGATGCACATATGTACAGACTCCAGTCTTAGCAGAGACATCATTCAGTATGAATATATCATACACACTTGTACATTAGCTATCACCTATGTTACGCAGATCATACAGGCTCTTGCTTCAGACAGAGCACTTCTTCAGTTGGTACACATTATATAGTTTTAGGCTTTAGACGGCAAAGCTTTTCATCAGGTTCTTTAGCTATTTACGGGACCTCTGTTTGATAGCGCAGTTATCCCTCGGATTATGCTCCCTTTCATAGCACTGTTATTAAGTACAGCCGGCAAGCCTTGTAGACTTCTCTAATTGCATGCACAGAGGAAGCGGCTCCCTGGAGTTGAATTCCTGTTGAAGAATGTACAATTATGTGAGGTAGAGGACCATTCTAATGCTTCCAGTCAGTGATGCCCAGACTTTCATGGTGTTTAATTTCTCCTTTTGGTTTCCTCTGTAGGGCTGGATCTGGCTGGAGAGGTCGCAGGGTTACAGAGCAGCATTGAAACCACAAGGATACAGTACAGGACTCTCTTAGCGAAGAAACAACCACTCCTCACCCAAGGCATTTAGAACAAGGAGAACCTGTATACACCTTAAAAGCAGGGATCCTAAGACCATCTTGATCTTCTTCCTCCAACGACCAGTCAACTGATGATCACCGTAGAATGAGGACTTTGTTCTTTAAGACAATCCTTCACAGTGGAGAGTTATTCAGAAGGCGGTTCAAAACATCTGCTTTGTGCAGTTTGTTTTGAGAGTGGCAAGGTGTCACGTGCCAGGGGACACCCTCGCTGAAAATGAGAGGACCCAGGAGTGTTGCCTGGCAAGTAGATGGGCTGGGGGCGCGTTATTGAGAGAAAAACCATAGTGACTATCCTTGTTGACAGTAGTAAATGAAGATTGTGCTCAAGTAACAGATGGGGATGTGTTGCCGAGCTGCTGACACCACTGCTTTGATGAACAGTATCTTAAATTCTTAGAGCAATCACTTCTTTGAATGAAATACTCCCCATTGGGCACTGTTTTCTTGAAATGTGAGTGAAGCCTGGTTTGCTGCCTTGATTTTAATTAAAGATGTAATGTTCCTTGTTAATCTGCTATTGTCTAGCAGCTGCTGGACTTTCAGCACATTTCTCTTGCATGGACTGGTCTACAACAAAAAGGTTTTTCTGTGTGTACTCCCAAGCACCAATCGCTTCACTTCCAGGCACTTTTGGCAAAATAGGACCAACCTATGAAAGAAACTATATATTTTTTTAAGTGGCCATTTCAGATCTGTTCCAGGCTCATTATTGGACACATCAGCATTGCCAATCTGTGGCGAACTAGCCTCTGGGCAATTCAGAAGAGCCTGACCCATGACTAATTACTGCAGCCCTGCCAGGCTTTCAAAGGCATTGATATTTCAAGGTAGCCCCAGACTCTCCATAGCCCAATCCACTTCTGGTACCAGTTCATTTGCCATAACTTATGAATTGTTTGGGAATCTTTCCTGTAAACCTCTAGCTGGATAATTTGTGTGATGTCAGTCCAACCCCTGGCGGGACTATTATGTTTGGCTTCAGTTGAGTTTTTGTTGCTACTTTGTAGTTACACATCATGGGCAAAAAAATAAATAAATAAAAATGATGTGATCTCTGTTGAATAGAGTTGGTAGACTCTATCTCGGGGTGGAAAGGAGGGGCAGGCTAGCAGTTGAGTCCATGTTCATATAAGCAAAGAAAAAGTGACATTGGTTCTTCTTGTGGGGGACTTAAGACATAAGCTAATGCAAAGATGTCAGCTGTTCAGTGCATTAAGGAATTCAAGGCAGAAGAGAGAAGCATTAATACCTTCCTGATATTGCTCTCTTATTTTTTTTTTTGTGTAAGTGGATTAGTTTGGTTAGACTCTCGTGTCAACAATACTGGCACATCTGTCCTTTCAAGGGTCCTAAGTGAGGTGATCTGTGTCCTTCGGCTTTATTTGTTTCTCATTTGAGATGGACTCTCCAGATATTTCCACTTAAAAAATGAAGACCCAACTGGGCAAGGTTAGTCTCATCTCCTTTTGTTTGGAGGGGGGGGGGAGGAATTGTGTAGGAAAGTAGACATCTGCTTTCATTGTTTCCGCCACTTTTTTCTTGGTGTCGGGGTGTTTTTTTTTTTGTTTTTTTTGTGTGTTTTTTTTTTTTGTGTGTTTTTTTTTTTACCTAGTCTGCTGAGATCCTGGTTATCAGGACCCCAGCAGCTGTGCTTTCTCCCCTAAATTGACCTGGTAAGTACATTTTGTACCTCCACAATTGGCTACAGGTGTACCCTTGTCAGTCCCTTGTATATGGTACTAAGATACCCAGGGTATAGTTACACCAAGGGTCTCCCATGGGCTGCAGCATGTATTGTGCCACCCATGGGAGTTCACTTAAACTGTGACTATAGGCCTGCCATTGCAGCCTGTGTGAGTTGGTATTTGCACCTCTCACGACCGATATAAGTTTCCTTATATCTGAGGTCACTACACTTAAAACCTAGAAGTCACTCCTATGGCAGGCTCTTCGGTCCTGAGGGCAGGGTGCTTGTTTATAAGTGTGAGGATGCCCCTGCATGAACAGGCCACCCCTACAAACCCAGAGTCGATTATCCAGGCTTTGTAAGTGCGGTCAGCCATTTTTAGACATACAGTGGACATCAGTCATTCCAAGGCCTGACCTGTCCTCTCTGCAATTTTGAGGCCAGTATCCCTCGTCAGAACCGATGGGGCCAAACCCCTGTGCACCGCATCGATTTGCTGTTGCCAAGGCTTGTTGGCTGTGCACTCCAGAGATCTTCGGGCTACAAGAAGCTCCAGAATCCAGCATCTCTTCTCTCCAAGATCAGTGTCCTCACCGCATCCTCTGCACCATGGGCCTTCATCTTTGGTGAGCTGCTAGACGTCCTCTTGATACTCCTGTGCGTTCGGCCTGTGGGTCCTCCTGAGGGTCTTCTACTGCTTCAATGGGTTCCCCTGCTTGCTCGGCGGCTACCAAGGCTTGTTGGTGCTCCTGCCAGACACCGACCACCTAGTCGCCGACATCCGACAGCTCGTGCACGGCTCCTGGTTTTTCTCAGCGTTTCCTGGTCCTCACAGCTGCAGCGACAAGGTCACTGTCAACTCTTCAGAACTTCCCGACATTGGTGGGCATTGCTCTTCCGTGCCTCCTGGTCACCTCTGAGTGGCATAGACTCTGTCCCCTCTGCTTGCAGGTTCTTCACTTCCAGAATCCACCCTTGGATTCCACCAGATTCCTTCGACATCTCCTCCAGAGCCATCTTCTTTGAAGTCTCCCGTTGCTGTGAATGGCAGGTTCCGACGTCACTTCACCCCTATGCACCCTGCTTCCCTGGTATAGGTAACCTGGTTCCCGGGGCATCCACGGGTGGGGCGGCTCTCCAACCTTCTTTCTTCCAAAGGGTTTCTTCGGGGTCCTCCGGGAAGGGTCCTTCTTCAAAACTGCAACAGCGACTTCCCAATTGACTTTTATTGGATATACTACTGTGTTTCCACTCTGCACACCGCCTCAGTGGGATTCCTGGGTACTTACCTTGGGTGGTTCCTTGTGTCCCCTGCTCCTCTGGGTCTTCTGGTCCAAGTCCCGTCCTCCATTGTAGTTCGCATTTTGCTTTCTTAGTATATGGTTTGGTCTCCCCCTGGAGACCACTGTATTTTGTGCTACTTACCTGATTGCTTTTGAAGTATTCTTGTGTATTGTGTTAATATCTCCGGGTAGGAGATATACCAGTGTGTTAGTGAGTGTTGTGTAATAAATAGAAGTATTTTTATATATACAGTGTGGTTCTTTTTCATTTAACTCGCACCCTAAGGTTAAACTGGTAAAACAAGCTGCTTTACACTCCTTCAAGATAAGCCTAAAGTTTGCTCTCCACAGCTACCACTTTGAAAGCTTTTATGGTTTTCAGACACCACTAAAATCACCATAAGGGTTGCCTGGATTAGTGCAAGGTGCCTCACTTAAATAAGTGTACACCACATACTAAGCCAGCCTCCTACAACAAGGCACTGGAAGTGCACAGTGGTGTGGGATTGCATAGCAGTGTCGGGGCCAAGCAGAGATGTCTGAAATGAATTAAATGTCTGCAGACTGATGTTTTATTAGCTTGAGAAGAACTGTATAGATAATACTCACTTTTTATGATAAAATTATCTATGAATTTTTAAATCGCTAGGTGGTGAATGAATTGATGTAAGAGAGGTCTGGTAATGTTTGTAAGGTATTTCATTCCTGAGATGGAATAATTTCATGTTTTCTGACTTTTATTCTAATTTATTGTACTGTTTTCTGTACTTTTATGCATTTTTAATGCAAAATAAAGTTTTCAATGTAATCTTTCTTATATTAAATACTTGCTTAAAAATAAACTATAATATGGCTGGGCTGTAATGTTCTCCCGGGAACCTAATGCAACAAAATGCACCAAATGGATCTTGAGGAAACTAGGGCAATATACTGCTAATGGCCTTTTGATATTGCCGCTGCTCCCAATCCGTGATAACCCACCTCCCCCACTAACTGCTGAACATATGGTCAAAATACAACTAACTAAAGTAGCTATACAAAAACTGAAAGACCTATTTGACGATAACCAATTAATTCCAATATAGGAAATGAAAGACAAGACTGAAGCAAGTCCACCATATGCCTTTCTATACTTTAGACTAGGAGCAATGCCACAATCAGTGTTCCAGAAGAACTACCACCAGTAACACCACCAACATTCATTCTCAACAGTGGCAGCAAAATAAAACGATTACTCAAATATACAACCTTACACGTGTGAACAGCAAAGGGACGGAAATGCGGCCAATAACTGCTTGGGAGAATGACCTGGCAGACCCCTGACAGACCAGGAATGGTCATTCAGTTGTTCACACAGCAGAGAAGACTCCATTAATGGCAGACCTCTCCTTTACTTTCTTAAGTTTATACACAGAATATACTAAACACCACTACGCTTCTACCTGATGGGGCGTAGGCGCAATCCTAGATGTGACAGATGATGCTGTTTTTCTACACTTTGCCTGAATCTATCCGATAATCCAGGTATTCTGGACAAGGGTGTTCCAAGAATTATCCAAAATAATAGACACTCCAATACAAATATCTATTCTGATAACTACAAGGCTATGTAAGAGATACCCTTCATGTTGTTCATAAACTGGTCGCTTTAGTGCTACTTTTAGCAAAAAAGACTAGGGGCAATTAGGTGAGGGAAAGGTCTTCCTCCAACATCTGATAGATTGATTAAAGACCTAATTTATAGCAATGAAAACTCAGAACTATCTGCTTCTTTGCAGTCGGATGCAGAGATATTTGCGCTCTCTACAAACATACCTAACCGAACAAGACGCGCGCACACACACACACACACACACCTCGTCACAGCACTTGGAACAGTCTGATTATGGCCTCTTAGCATCTGTTGAGTGCACAATACACTTATTAGACAGACCGATATGGGGGAGATGCACTATAAATATATGGAGTATACATTAGTTCAAGAATCTTGATTTAAATAGGTTTTATTAAAAAAGATGTCGTAACAAACTATGGGGCTACATCTAACACTGGTTGTTATGTTATGAATTAATCGCAATCAAGGAAAAATTGTTTGTGGACAAAGTATCGGTGTTGTGATGTAATCTACTAAACATTACTCTGTTTTACATTACTGTACATATAACCAAACTTATTTTTCTTTTATTTTTCTTAGAGGAGGTCTCAATACTGCAACATAAATTCATATTATTGCGCTTTCGGTTAAACTTGATACCACTAATGTTAGGATTCCCATCGAAAACATTCAACCACTCAGATTTGATTAATTGCCCCTGCGATACATCCTCTCCCCAGTCAGATCTTCACTTATTGTTTTTTTGTGGTTACTATCATAAAGAGAGGAAAAATACCACGTACCCATTTTAAAGAGATATAAGTTTGAACAATGTAGGGCTGCACTATTTTTCTTAAAATTATTACCTGACCATGTAGTGTGCTATTCGTTAGCTTTATTCCTTTGGGCCTGTATAAAAAAAAGAAAGTCTCTGGGATCTTGACTTTTTTGAAGTTTTCTTCTTTTTAATCATTTAATAGATTCATCTTTTATATTCGATCTGGTAGATCTATGGATGCATTCATTGAAACTCGTAATGAATTTTGTACTTCTTTAAATATATATATATATATATATATATATATATATATATATATATAATCTTCTATAACTGATAAAATGAATTGACTGCTGTGTGCCATCCAAGAGAATGTCTCTTTAAAATGTATTGCTGCTATATACTTTTATGATCTTATTTATTAACGATCGAATAAAGTGGAGTTTGATTTGAACCAAACTTATTAAAAACATACGTACTTGGCAGATAATTTCTGCTATGGAAAACGCATAGGGAGGAAGGGAGCAAGGAAGGGAAAGTGAAAATACATGAAGCATGGTCCTGCTGTGCCAAGCTGATAAGCACTCTGTCTAGTTTTTATCACAACTAAGTACATTATTACATTTCACCAATTTCACTGAATTCAGAAGTGACCTTTTAAAATATTATCCGGTGTAACAGATGTCTAGCTGGCGAGTACCATGTTGCTAAATCGCAAAATTAAGTAGGCTGCAATACTTTAAGGATTCATTTTCTCATATTGGAAATGTACAGCTAGTATTTAGTGATTGCTGCTGAATTTATAGTGGGATAGGCTACCTGTGGCACTGTACTTTTTCCTGCTGTAAGGACTTAGTGTTTTAACAACTGGTTGGGTATTTCTACATACTTATGCCTTCTACCCCTTCTGAGGTATAGGTCATCAATCGGGACTCTCCAGCCATCTCGGTCCTAAGCTTGTCTTTCAGTCTTTCTCCAGGTGTAACCCATCTCCTTGCAGTCAGCCTCAGTGCCAGGTGTTTCTTGGCCTTCCTCTTTTCTTTTTCCATTGAGGGTTCCAGGTCAAGACTGTCCTGGTGGTGTTTGACGTGGGCTTGCGGAGGGTTTGACCTATCCAGTCGAAGCATCTTTTTCTTCATGAGCAGGGATTTGGAAGGTCTGCTGCCATAGGTCGTTGTTGCTGATGGTGTTTCGCCAACGGTTTTGGAGGCTTTTCCTGAGACAGGTGTTGAGGAAGATGTAGACTTTGTTGGCAGTGGTCACTGTTGTCCTCTAAGTTTCTGCTCCATACAGAAGGAATGATTTGACATTGATGTTAAAAAGCCTGATTTTGGTTTGCAGCGTTGGGTCGTTGGCGCTCCAGATCTTTCGCTGAATGAAGGCAGCCCTTGTTTTGCTGATTGTTTCCTTTATGTCAGTGTCTGGGCCGGCCTGCTTGAACTACGACACTGCCCAGGTAGGTGAAGGCCTCTTCCAGTGCATCGCCTGTAAAAGTGACTGCAATTGTGCTGGCAGTGTTCGCCTTCAGGTTCTTGGTTTTTCCCCTGTTCATGTTGAGGCCAAGTTGTGCTGATGTGGCTGCCACATTGTCAGTCTTCTCTTGCATCTGCAGATGGGTATTATAGAATAGGGCCAGGGCGTCTGCAAAGTCCAGATCACCGATCTGTGTCCAAGGTGTCCACTGAATCACATTTCTTCTTCTTGCTGTGTCTTCATGATCCAGTGTACGGCCAGCAGGAAGCGAAAAGGTGAGAGCAAATAACCCTGGCGAACTCCGGTCCTCTATTGGAAGGCTTCTGTTAGTTGTCCTCGATGGGCTATTTTGCAGGTTATCCCCTCGTAAGAGTTCCTGATAATTCTTACGAGTTTATCTGGCACATCGTAGTGGCGGAGGAGTTTCCAAAAGGTCTCTCTCCATGCTGTCAAATGCCTTCTCATATTCGATGAAGTTGACATAGAGGGGGGAGTTCCATTGCATCGACTGCTCCATGATGATGTGCAGTGTTGCAATCTGGTCTCTGCAGGATTTATCTTTGCATAAGCCAGCTTGCTGGTCTCACAACTAAGCGTCGACTTGTTCCTTCATTCTGTTCCGGATGACTCTGTTGAAGACTTTGCCTGGGGTTGATAGAAGAGTTATCCTTCTGTAATTTGTGCAGTTAGTTAGGGTGTTTCACAGTACCATATTTTGATTTTCAAGGTTCCAGATTTCTACATTTCAAATTAGCCTTATTAGATTCTGCATTGATGAATTTCTCAATCTTCCGATTAGGTTTTAAAAAGCCAGTTTGTGTTGAGATCTTAATTGTGTGTGCTTCACACCAAAACAAAATGTCTTGTATGCCTTATGTCCATTCTGTGCCATCCTACTGCCGTTCCCTTGGGCGTGCATTCATATTCATCTGCTCTTTATGCCATTCCTTCTCACTTAAGTCACCACACTTTATTCTCACTTTCAAGTTCCCTCCAAACAGGCTACCACTTCTGTTGCAGCAACAGGCAAGGGTCCTTCACCCCAATCTGCGCTCCCAAAAACCTCCATGCATGGAGATTAAGCGGCGGTAGCTGACTGCGTTTGGTCTGCTGCATGAAATGGTGGGTGTAATGCTTGCCAGCAGTCACCCTGCCATGAAGTCTATTCATACCCGGTGAAAGAGTTGTGGCCTGGTGTAGTGTCTAGACGACTGACCCTTTACAAGCAAAAACGTTGGATGTTCTTTTGTTTGTTTTGTGTTTGGTGCAGCAAGGCCTTGTGGTGGACTATTCAAGTTATTTGTTGGCCTTTCAGCTTTTCTACGTTTACCGGAACAACCATGCTTGCTTAAATCACCTGTTGTGATGAGATTTATCAAAGGTTTAACACACGTTTCCTCTCAAGCCATTTGTTATGCTACAGTGGGACCTTAACTTGGTCTTGACATTTCTGATGAGTAGGCCCTTCGGGCCAATGCTGAGCTCCTCGCTGCATCCGACTTTAAAGACCGTCTTCCTCGTTGCGATTGTTTCAGCTGGTCGCATGAGTGAACTTCAGGCATTGTTGGTACAATCGCCCTACACCACCTTTTTCTCCAGACAATTTTGTTCAGAGTACTCGGCTGCATTCTTAACAAAAGTTGTGACTCCTTTCTGTGTTGGGGAATCCATCCCTCCACCAGCGTTCTTTGCTCTCCCTCACCCCTTGAAAGAGGAGAGGCTTCATCCGCTGTACCCTAAATGGCTTAAAGATTTTATATTGATCATACCAAGGAACACTGTGTTGGGCAAGAAGCTTTTTGTGGGCTTCTCTGGAGCAAGGAAAGGGAAGGCTGTGCAGACGAGGACCCTTCTTCGGAGGTGGATTGTCTCTTGCATAAAGGTTTACTATGCACTGGCCAAGCAGCAGCTTGCAGAAGGTTTGGGAGCCCATTCCGCCAAGGCTGCGCCACTGTGTTGGCACGCAGCATGCCTTCACAGCATGCCTGCCCTCGATATCTGCCAGACTGCGACGTGGGTGTCAGTGCACATGTTCACGAAGCACTGCTACCTGACAGCAAAGTCTGATGGGAAGGGCATTTCACTCAACTGATCCTGCAATATCTTTTGGTCTGAGTCCATTCCACAGACCCTCCATTTTGAGGAGGTACTGTATATATATATATATATATATATATATATATATATATATATATATATATATATATATTCTGAGGCGCAGAATCTGCGGTTAGAAGTATCCCTCAGAAGAACAAGTTACTTACCTTTGGTAATATTTTTTCTGGTGATATTCTACCTAACCTTCCTCCCAGCTCCCCTTCAATAAAGGTTTAAGGTAGGAACCTGTACACTGGTACCGGCAATTATTCATACTTCACGTCTGAAGGCACAGAAATAGACAAGCAAGAAACATACGTCTGCACACGGTGTGGCAATTATATGCGGCTCCACTGTATCGCTTCCGGGGCTGTACGCATCCAGCATAGAGCCCACTGAGGCAACTAGCAGTGTGGGGAAGCATTGCTGAAAAAAAAAAAAAGTTCCCTGATCCAGTATGGCGCCTGGGGAGTATTCTAAGGTGAGGAATCTGCAGTTAAATAGTTCATTTCTATTGAGTCTAAGCTGTTGTTTGGTATTTTTAAGAAAAGGGGAAATATTAAAGAAAGGTAAGAACAGTAAACCTAAGGAGTCACACAAAACGCAAGAAATAAGAATCGCTAAGCAAGGAGAAATAAGTAATGTGTAGAAGAACAAAATTTCAGTTCAATGTCAGTTGATTCGTCTGCAGTTGGGGACAAGATGGTGATCATCAAATAAATATATAGCATTATTGCATCTGGGAGACTGTTAAAAGGCTCTTTCTTCTAAGGCCCATCGTGGAAGAATGTTCTTCAACTTTAAACCCTAATGTGGTGAACTTGAATTAGTATGTTCTAAAGAGAAATGATGAACAACGGAGGGAATGCAAGACCTGGAGCTATCTAATGTGATGAACGGTGGAAATTCAGAAACCTGGTATATTCTGCTAATAAAGGATCCTCAATCTTTAGCATTTACTGACCTGTCTCCATGTTATGAAGTCTTCATTTCAGTAAAGTAAGGATGCCACAAACCATTCATAATGAACCAACGCTCAAGACTTTTGCTTTCCATCGATATCTAGATAAACTATTTGGAGAAAGTAATAAACAATGTTTCAAATACTGCAATTGCAGCATTTTATTAATTCTAAATTTATCAAATGATAATTGCATAGACAGTACGGTTCCAAACCTGAGGGATCCATGTATCTCAGTGACCTGTAAATGTTTCTTCTAAGACAAAATATCTGGGTCTCTTAAGTGGTGTTCTTTTTCAAACTAAAACCAAAGTTTAGGAGGACTTTATTTTTTTTTATAACTATTCCCCGTTAAAGATTCAGTTATACTTGTTTTATACTAAAGGACAAAATAATTGAAGTTTAAAAAAAAAGTTCAATTATATGGAAAATAAATGTTTTTTTGCGGAAGGAAGCACACATGTTCTACTTTTATTTGATGGACCGTTTATGTGCATGTCAACTAGGGTATGTTGCACACCAGGCTTCTCGACGAGTAGCTCATGATCTACTGGTAGCTCTCCTCTCCAGCTACCTTGAAGTAGCTCTCCAGTGTGAAAACCAGCAGTCTAAATTAGAAGCTTTTGCTTGGTTGAATTTTATATATATATATATATATATATATATATATATATATACATACATACATACGCACATACGCACACACCCACCCCTCCACCCCACCCCCATGTATTTTTCAGAACCCATAATCGGATGTTTGAAGAAATATTGCTGAATTTCAAAAATACATCTAAAGCGGATACTTCAGTGATAGATCACACAGTCTTGGGGAGACATATTTGCTAACATTTTTGCCTCGGTGCCATGGCACCTATGTATGTTATGTGTTACCCATGCAGAGGTATGCCACATTGACAAAGGTTTTTTTTTTTAAATGTTATTTACATTACTGCTGGAAACTGTGCCTGATGCACTGAGGTGATCACTGCTAGTAACCTTGGATATGGTGGCCACTAATTCAACCTTGTCTAATGTGGTCACTATTAGAACTACCATTGGTAGCTCTGGATGATTTTTATTGAACATAAGTGGTTCTTATTACAGAAAAGGTTGGCGATCCCTGTTATACACCAAAGTGTGAGCATGCTCGTTATCATGTAAGTGTCTGGAACAAGTTGCCACTAAGATGTGCATCGGAGATATGTATGATGATACCTTATCAATTGCACCAGTAGAAGGTTCCATCAGAACATATAACATCAGAGTGTCTTATATCATAATCTACACTTGCTGCGTTTTGCATCAGCAGTCCCATAGGATCTGGTGGTTCCTGATTTTCAACCATGTGGCTTATTGGAATAGCCTATATTTTTATTAATTTATTTTTATTCGTCTACCTAATTTCTCTCCTCCTACTTAGCCACCCGATTCTACTGTGTGTCCTATTGTTCTTTGTGCTATGCAACCGCATCACTCCCGCGGGTATCCACCGAGGTTGTGTCCATCACCCCCTCATCTTTATAATTTAAGCATTCACCCTCAAAGATGATATGTCCTTGCACCTTTTCTTTGCTGTAACACCTACATTTTCTAGCCTACTCCTTTATAAATTCATCTCACATCTCTGTACCCGACTGCCTCATTTCCAGTCAATACAAGCCAGCCATAAGTGGAGTTCAGCACTCCCATGTGTTCTGGTGTTTCTGGTTTTCATCCAAGTGACTTATGGGAATAGACTATATTTTATTCATTTATTTTCATTTTTTTTATACTTAATTTCTCTTCTACTTAGCAATCAGATTCTACTCTGTGTCATGTTGCTTTTTGCTCTACTCAACCACTTCACTCCCATGTTTATCCACTGAGGTTGTGCCCATCACCCCCTCATCCTTCTACTTTGAATTTTAACTAAAAAAGTATGTGTTCTTGCATCTTTTTTTGTAGCAACACCCAAATCTTCCAGTGCTCTCCTTTACCAAGTAATTCCACATGCCTGTACCTGACTGCCTCTCTTCCTGCCAAAACAAGTCGGACATTATTGGAGCTTAACCCTCAACCAAACCGACATATTTGGCGGAGGAGTGAGATGGCTTCCTACACTTTGGTTCCCATATCTATAGGCTGGTCTGTCATGGCAGCACAACCCAGCATCGCAGAGAGACATGCTGAGGTCAGAGCTGAACTACTGGTCACCCTTGCCCCGTTCCCTCTTGTGGAGAGCTGCCATCTACATTATGTATCACTGCCTCGTATATTGTACCAACTAAAGAGTTATCCATACGAAATCCCCCGAGGCTTATTCCCCCAAATGGCACGGCATAGGACCCGGCCTATGCAACTGAAAAGTGGGTTATTGGGGGAAACGCACCCCTTATGTTATGTATATGATGGGAAACTAAATCCCGGCCTGCCATCAGCAACAGTTGTTAAAGTTGCGGAGGGGCAGCCTGAAGGTGATGGGCTGGCACCGTAGACTGATGCAGGAAACACCTCTGTTTAGGGACAATTATAACATGCAGTACTTGCCTTTATTATGGGCACAGCAGGCTTGCCAAAGCTCAATCCGCTAGAGGGAAAACGTTAATGGGCGATACAGGGAAGCACAAGAACTCTTCTCTATAGAAATCCTTAGTGATACACACTCCCAGTACATTTCTGTGGTTGAGAGAGGTTTGGGAAAAAGATGTAGGGGTCTTAGCGTATGGGGAATGGCATGAAGCCAAGATGGTCCAGTGTGAAATTGTAGTGACAAGACAGTTTTGTATAATCCATCTCCTCTACCTCCACCAAGAATACTTTATCCAACATAGACTCTGACTATGTGGAACAGCCCAGTCCCTAGCCATCCCACATTGGGGAGGGTTAAAGGTAGATCTTATCCACACTATATGGGATAAAGATAGATCTTTTCCTCACTATATGGGATAAAGGTAGATCATATCCACACTATGGGGTCGATTCCGATTCGGGCCGGAAAAAGCACCGACCGACTCGGATCCGGAAAAAATACCGACCGACACGTACCAGTGGCGCCCGACACGCCAAGTACGATGCAAGCCGCGATAAATCCGACCGACACGTCAGGAAACCAAGCCGACCGACCGAGCCGCTCGGAAAATAGCAATCCGGCCGGAAAACACGCGAATCCAACCGACCGACACGCACCCGGAACAAATCCGACCGAATCGTACCCGCCAACTCCAACCCGCAAAGTACGATGCAAGGCGCGAAAAACACGACCGAGTCGGACGGAGGACAAGCCGTACGACCGACACGCA